>RQTK01000877.1:168238-180138 GCA_003991915.1 Elysia chlorotica
ATAGATAGATAGATAGATAGGTAGATTGATTGATTGATAGATAGATAGATAGATAGATAGATAGATAGATAGATAGATAGATAGATAGATAGATAGATAGATAGATAGATGGATAAACTGGGGTAAAGTATGTATGGTGATGAATGAGACTGCTTATTATTTAGGACTGACCTTGATATTGGCGCCAGTTTATTCTGTTCCTTTCTTACTCACTATTGTTCTCTTTGTCTGGCGACACGATATCCCAATACCTGGGTTCTATTCATCATGGATTTTGTTGGCCAAAATCTGGCACAGAAATTATTATTACTAGTTTGCAAGAAAGGTTGTTAGTTTGATTGATGAATTATGAAATCTACTAGAGAACCCCTCCTCCCCCCTTTCCCCCCTTACAACTTCCAAACGCAAATTTTTAAAAATAAATAAATGTTACTGTTCTTATTAATGGAAGCGACTCCTTGTTTTATCGCAACTGTATGTGTTTTCGATACGGTAACTATATCGCACTATAGAACTGAATCTCGAAGAACTAATTTTTAGGGATACAAACTTAAAAGAAGACCAATAAGAGTTCTTTGAATCAGGATTCTTTACGGAGACGAAACACAAGACTTAACTCTGACACGTTTACGTGCTGCCACACGAGATAGTACTGGGATATCAGGACTCCTCTCTCAGCCAGAAACATTTTACTGACAGTAAGAGGAGAAAACCCGACAAATTTACCCGATTGAGAGAACAACGCCAGATCTCTCCACCTTCTCCTGCACCTTCCCACCAATATCAAAGGCAAAAACTAGAGAAAATGCTATTTCTAAAACAGACTGCCCTCAAGCTCAACTTGCTGCCTTGTTGTGATGATCATTGCTCTAGAACGAACAATTTGCACCACAAATAGTGCACCAAGGAACCAAAATTGCTAGTAAATTAAATTTAAAAAAAAAGCATATTCTGAAGTTCAACTGTTTTGTTTTGTTTCTCCCTGTATTTAACGAGTTAGAGTACTGCGGACAAACTCTCCACTTAAATTTGACTAACAGATTTCAATACAAGTCTGTTGTGGATTTGTCTGTAAATAATTCTACTGTGTGGGGACAAGTAGAGAATGATGAAGTTGCAAAAGTCGGTTGGAGTTTGCGTCTTCTCTAATCAAATCAATAATCTTCATTCATATTGAGTTGTGCCTTGCATGTTTATCATCAAAGGCTCTAAATCTCTGTTTAAATCAAAACCTTGGTGTAAGATTTTGAGCTGTACTTTTAGTCTACAAATAGGCTAATTATAGCCCCTAGTTCAGTGTTTAGTAAAGTGTTATATAGTCTGTTTGAATATTGAAAAAATTGCAGAACTTATATAGTCATAAATGTTACAGTTAAATAGTGGTGGGTAAAACTAGATTGCTAAAACTGAGTGGTTTTTCAGAGTCCGCTATCAAGGGTGTAGCTGTTTTCAAGAATTCAGTATCTTGCTGAAAATGACTTGTACAAAGCCTTTTAGTGGAACTAAGGAAAAATTAATATTTCTTATAATTGAGGAAAAGCAACAGTATACCCTTTTATGACACTCTGAATCAAACTATTATAGATTAATAATTTTCATCCATTCTGAATTATCCTAAATAAACTCTTTTCATAAATTATACAGTCAGTTAAAAATGTAAAAAAAAAACCCATACAGATTTGGATTTTTTTTGCCTCAAACCAGGCTTATGATACGGTTCGATAAGAAAAAGCACGACGTCCCTCGACCCTGCCCCATCATTAACTTATTTCATGTTGATCATCACATCACGTCCGCGTGGGCGACTTCCAAGCAAGAGAGCGCTGCCGAATACGATCGCCTGCCCCACTGCACACCTCACATGGGCTGAATAAGCTTTGTAATCATTGTGTTCTAAACTTGGAAGGCATCCTGCTCTTTTTTAGGGTTTAAAAATCTTTTACAGATAGATCAATGCTCTCCTGCACTTTTACATATTTACCCCCAACAAACCCATGAAATGGCTATTAAATCGGTGACGATATGACAGTGTACAACGCCTCTGATCAAAACAACACAGTCATGTGTTTATTTTCACCGTGCTACTTACATATCAAATAGTATAGAGGGATGAATTCAAAAGATGCATAAGCTTGTTTAGGGTATCTCCAAAAGAATAGTTTGCCTCCTTTTTCACAGATCGATGACAGGTTTTACGCACACCAAGTCCAAACAGTTGATAACCATCTTTTCTCACAATTCTTGGGGCTCGTCCACAATATAGCCTATATAGTGTCTATGCTGGACGTTAAACCAACTCAACAACAACAACAACATCCTCACAATTGTTAATAGACAGCACACAAACATAATAAATTATACACTGCGAATCGCTGCATCTATTTAAATATTGGTTTATCTGCCGGTTTCACCATCCGAAAATCTTAATCGACATTAGTGTTTCATATTGATATCTAATCAGAATTTCAATGTTACTGTAATTATGATTTTATCCAGGGATCTCTTACTGTGTACAAGTCAGATAAGAAAAGACAGACACATACTATTTATAAGTTCACTTTATTTATAAACTGAAAAAAGCGAGATATAAAAGCAAGTAAATCTTATCATCGTAGCTCGTTCTATCGTGAAAAACATCTCGTAACCTAGTTTCCACCAATGCCTCGCTCGCTGTGAATTAAATTCCTTATAAACAGCAAAAGCTCACCCAATTTTCCATCAAACTCTGATGTAATGTTTAGAGAAAAGACCGTTTGAGCGAGATTATTGAGCAGTTTGGTCACGTTTAGTCAGTACTGGAGATTTTTTTTATTTATTAAAAGAGCATCTAACCTTTGGTTAGGGCCTGGAGTTACTTCCAAATTTTTATGCAAACCAAACCGTCAGAAATTAGACCTTTTCTAGCGACACGCAACCAGGAGGTTGCTTAGTATTAAATCAATTTTGCCATTGAATTAGACATTTTCCCGCTTCAAGGCATTTAGTCAAGATTTTCTGCAAGATAACTTCATTTTAATATGTATATTTCTGTATGGTTCGTGAGTTTCTTCAGGGGATTCCCGGAGACACAGTCAGGGATGACTTTGATCTAATTTAGAGCTCCCTAGTCCATAATCAGGACATAACTGCTTACTAGGTGAGATGTTACCAGCCCTAGATCGTGGAAAGAACACTTGCATACTATTTTTTCACGCTATGT
Organism: Elysia chlorotica; assembly: GCA_003991915.1. Classification (NCBI taxonomy): domain Eukaryota; kingdom Metazoa; phylum Mollusca; class Gastropoda; family Plakobranchidae; genus Elysia; species Elysia chlorotica. The sequence continues at coordinate 171,438 of RQTK01000877.1, forward strand.
AAGCTCTATAAGATTATTAGGCAAGTTAGGAAACTAGGAGTAAAGCTTGGCAGGGAGTTTCATTATGTCCCATGTTACAAGCTATATTGACTGGCCTGGTATAATGTCCGTAACCAATTTCAATAAGCCATTTTGCAAACTTGTTCGATGTTCGTACTTGTCCGTTGATGCATTCTAAAATGCAATCATTCTTACTCCTAGGCAAAATGGATTTCGCTCCAACAAAAACTACACCGAAAACATTTACGGCAGCATATAAATTCAGCACTCGAAAGGTCAAAACGTAACAGTTTTTGATATGTAATCAGCAATTGATACTAAATAAAAGCTTAACCGATCAACGCATTTAGGACACTCAGTAAACGAAAATAAATCTTGACACTTGGTTGTTTTTCACTCATTCTTTGATTTAAGAAGTGATATTCAGTTAAAAAGACCACCAAAGTTTTTAATACATCTACTATTAGAGAACGTGCAATTTAGTGATCTGTTCAACTCAACGTCACTTCTCAAATCAAAGAATAAGTGAAAAACAATCAAGCACCAACATTTTATTCACATGGAGACAAACCGCTTTCTCGAAAATAGCCACACTTTTCCAATTGTGAGAGATGTTTAGAGAACGACGACACTGATTGCTTCATTGTAAACTTTCGTTATTTTGTTTCTGTTTCTGTTTATTTTTTTCCGCGTATTTATAACCTTTTGTTTAAAGTTAGGTACCCTGAATGTCGGTAGCTTTCGGAAAAACATCTAAAAAAAAGTTCAGAGCAGTTACCATTGATTCCTGTAGCTGTTATACTAACAGTTTTTAACATGAAATTTATACAATCTCATATTAAAAAACAAAACAAAAGAACATCACATAAGAATCAATTGAATGTACATAATAAAAGTATACTTAAATAATTGGTTGTTGGATCCATGTGCATCCCGCTAAAGTGAAACATGTTACAAGCCTATTTTCAAACATTCAAAGTAAGCAACGCTTCAAGTCGCCTGGAGCGCCAGTCACGGCGGTAGCACTCGTAAAAATCCAAGTCTTCTATTTTGTTTTAATATTATCGGAAAAAAAACTAAAAGAAAGGTTCTGCCAATTACATTATTAACTAGTTCCACCTATCCCATCCTCTAACCTGGCCAACAAAGAACTCGCAACGGTAAGAAGAGTTTAACTAACAACGAGCAACATTACACTCAATACTTTCTATGGCTGCCGGGGTACTGAACAAAATAATTATGCCCCAATTACGAGATAGATTTAGATGTCTTTGTAAATCGATTTTAACAAGTTGAGGAAATCATAGGTAAAATAAATTTTTTTATTGAGCATTGGAACGATAAAAGCAATGTCTTTAAAAACGAAAAAAATATAGAATACCATTTCACAATCTTGAACCATTCCGACCTCAAGATGAAACCATACAAACTTACAAGAAATAACAGTGTAACAACAAAATACTTTTGCTTAAAGGCACCCTCTTTAACTATATGAAAGTATAAATATTTTTAAACATCATTGTCAGCGATCAGAAAAGCATCAAACATTAACACATAATGAAAAGAAGTCAGTATTCAGCTCTAGAAATGCGTTCGACCTCTATTGGATTCTTGGGTTTTTGTTAGCTGTAAGGGGCAAAATAAAGAGCACATTAAGTTTCGAAAAAAAAATGAATAAATAAAATAAAATAAATTAAAGCATGTATTAAAATGTTTGGGACAAAACGAAAATGTCGTAAAGTTGATACAAAACTATGATATTAATACTTTCTTGCTATATCATGATTTTTTTTTATCCGTTTTTTCCTGAACGTATGATGCATACGTACATTTAATCTTTCAGAGCTGTGTTGGTATTTATAAGACTCTACTGATACTTGAAAAAAATCACTTTTCAGACTCGTTTGTAAAAATGGTAATTGACCAAAACAGTCCATTGATTTCTAAAAAGTCTGTAGTATCCTTGAGTATTGAATATTCCATAAACATCCCTTCAGATCTCAGAACTAGAGCAGTCCTTCCTATCAAGCCAGTAACATCTGCCCGGCCGACTCCTGCAAGTCCTCTACCGGAAACGGCAGCTGCAAAAAGCGGGTTGGTTAAGCCGAGCTTCACTGGGCATTGTTGGAGGCCATAACCTCACCCTGTGTCTATGACTGTTAAACTTAAAGAAATTTGCAATCAATAATAGAGTTTTACGGAGAGAAAAAAAAAACAATAAATTTATTCCCGGTATTTATTATACTCCCCTCTGTTCCGTTTGTTATAATTTGATTAAGTACTGAATAGTATTACTAACGCTAAAATGATGATGACAAAACTCTGAACAAGTACGTAAATAAATCTCCTGTTTCCCCAGCACTATTTCTTGGACGCCATTTTGTCTAGTAGTGGGTTTCATTAAACGTTGTAGAGGCCCACGATCGAACAGTAACCGTGTATGCATTAGGCCTACATTCTACAACAATGGCTTTCTATGACTTGACGAAGCCTTAGCTCTAGAGACAAAATCTACCTTGCTAACAATAATTGTAGCATATATAGTGCTCATTAGACGTAAAACCACCTCAAATACCCACCTTGTTTTAGTCATTGGCCTTGGGACTGGAAACCAGGGAAGCATGTCAAACCTGTAGTTATGTCTAGTAATAATTTAACTATATTAGAAAAAGAGAAATTTTTTCTCTGCCTTTGTTTCCCCAGTCTCTCTATATCTCTATCGCTTACTCTCCTTTCTCTGTCCTGATCTAATTTTCCATCCTTGCAGCACTTGTAATACTCTTAGGGCATCCTGGGCTTAATAAATCTGGAAGCCTCACGAATGCATGATGCCGCGGTTCAATTAAGACATTGAATAATTAGCACATCCAAGAGCACTGCATGATATTTATGTCCGACAGTTAATAACCTGCCACTATCGAGCCGCTTGCATTGGTGTTCAACTTTCTGACTGATGCTGTGACTCCATCGCGTACACTGAGTGCGCAGAAGCTGAATCTGGGGTGCCTTTGTACGCAGATCTTGGAAGCTGCGCCGTTTTTTTCTCATGGGAAATCCAAATAGCTTTATATAACCAGCTTTGGTTTAAAAGGTACCAAACGTGTTAATATGACATGACGATTTCCTTAGCTATTAAATGGCTGCATCACTTAAACACTGACTCTCACACAAGTATGTTTATACTTAAACTATCTTTTCCACTGCAGATATTTAAGTTAGAGGTTAAAGTGCGTAACTAAGATTGTAATTATCTTCTATACCCGTGTTAACGTAGATCTATCTATTGAAATAGTGCATTGAGAAATCTGAGCGCTCTCTCTCCTGTTGAACTGAAGCTCGGTCCCATCCCATCGCTATAATCACCATGTCCATCCCGAGAAAGGCTGGCAATGTAATCAACTCTAGAGCCAACTGCTCCCTACAATGAATAGTGATTCTCTTACACAAATGCCTCATTACATCTCGAGATAGATTATTAATTTTTATTAGGATACTAATAGGATTGTATAAAGGCAATTTTCCCTAGAAAAGGACCCTCTGCGCTCTAAATACAGTGGATGAGTTTTGCAATCCCGGTACCAAGACAAATAAGGCCTTAGTGATTGTGACTTTCTCACAAAATTAGAGACAAAGATTTTCATATAAATATATGAAAAAATATATATTAATAGATGCCTGGCATATATATTTGTCACCTACAAATCAGCTAGATAGGCTGAGAAACAAAAATGAAACGAGATGTCTGGTACACTTTTATTTAAAGGGGAAATTGGTTTTACATAGAGGCTGGTTCAGATAGATTTCGTTTGCACTTATACGCAAAAATGTCCATGAACTTATTTTGTCTTATTGATCTTTTCACTCATAAAGAAGTAAGGCGATATCATTCTGCAGAGCTTTAACAATCCGCCTACACTATGTAGAGCTGTTAACTTTCTAGGCCTCAAAGCAAAACAAAATAATGTGCTAAATCGTTTTCTAAAAGAAACACCTAAGGTGTCTTTATTAAATAAAATTACTTTGCCTCAGAGTTTTCATTTAAAGCGAAAATCATAAACGAAGGCAGTTCGGAAAACGCTTTCCTCTCTACTGTGGTAGACGATGGACACATAATTAGAAATCGCACTGAGTCCCTTTTCTATATAACTATATAACTATGTAATACGCCTAAAGGAAGGTCAGTTCAAACGCTCTAAAATAGTCATTATTATCATTTATATTTTGAAAACCTTTTAATAAATACGCAAACCTCAACTTGTTTAGGAAAGGCAGAAAAATAAAGTTCTTTTCGATAAATAGGTGATATCCCTATGCGTTCACTGACGCAAGAAAAACAACAAAAACAAAAAAAAAACAAAAACAAACAAAACTGTTGAAGTATATGAAAATTATACCGGCCTTAGTTAAACTTTTACATCATAAACACATTTCTAAAAAGATTTTTTTTTCAAATTTGTCTTCTTTTTTAAGTCTGCATCTTGTGAAAAGATATGGAGAGTAATAAACATGTATTTAAGCCACATTTCCTTTCAAATGTGTAAAATGCTATAAGTTCATATCAGTCCCAAATCTATTACAGTTTAGACCCAGAGCCACATTGATAATGGCTGCAACATTCTAGTAAATCAATGAACAAACATCCATAGAAACAAATACCCAAACAAGCCATCAAACAAAGGAAAACAGTTCACGATCCATTCGCCTAGGAGACCATACAAGGTAGCAACCAAAATACAAATTTTAATGGTTGCCTTGAGCATTGGCTCTTCCATAAACTGATGAATGATGTGCACTTTTCCTGCCTGCCGTTTATCGTGAATAATGGTGGACGAGTTGAGCGCACAATGTTACACCTAATCTATCAGGATAGAGCACAGAGCAACTATCCTGTCATTTTCTCTTCTATGATATTGTGTCACCTTATCTCTCAATCCTCGTATTATTTTTCTTCGTTTTTTTTCTTTCTAAATCTCACTGTTGCGATGATATAGAACAAAAAGTGCTGAAATATTTACGATACGGCTGTCTCCCTCCATTTACATCCCAGTTCTAACAAAATCTTAATAACTAAAATATAATTTCATAGAAATTTCAACACAATGATACAATAAATATACGGATAAAAGAAAAAAACAAACAAAAGGAAAACTAACCGTGCGCCAATAAGTTTAGATAGTTAATGAACTAAATTTGGATTGGGTCACTACCAAAACACAAACGTGTGAAACTCGAAACCATGAGGGAGGTTTTCTATGGTTTAGAAGTTTGCAAATGTGAACAGCATATTTTAGCTAGTGATATTATACTAGAACCCAAGCTTTATTTAACTTTAAAAAATCGTATTTCTCGCAATTTGTGAGTAAAATAGTCAGCAGGGCATTAGAGTAAATGCAAACATTCTATACAAAGGTGGCGATTGGCCAATCCGCTTAGAGGAATGTCCGATCCTTTCTCTATCAGGAATCAAGTCTAGACTATATCTCTTGCTCTGTCTTAGCCTTACTTCTCTCTCTCTCTCTCTCTCTCTCTCTCTCTCTCTCTCTCTCTTTCTCTTTTTACTCAAACTTTGTCTGTCTGTCTCTCCTTCTGTGTTTCTAAAAATTCTAAGTCTTAAAAAAATGAGCAGAATGATAGCTGGGGACGAGCGAAATAGATAGATAGATAGATAGATAGATAGATAGATAGATAGATAGATAGATAGATAGATAGATAGATAGATAGATAGATAGACAGACAGATAGATAGATAGATAGATAGATAGAGAGAGAGAGAGAGAGAGAGAGAGAGAGAGAGAGAGAGAGAGAGAGAGAGAGAAAGAAATTGAGAGCGAGAGACAGATGGACAGTTACCCAGACATATATAGAGAAGCAAACAAACAGTCAAACAGGTAGACATATGCAGAAAGTGTGTTGTAGAATGAGAATGCTAGTAATTCTATAATCAAACGAACTTACCAGTGATGTTTGATTGGAACGCTGTCGACTCCATAAAGGATAGCTACCAAGTTAACCAAACTATACAAAAATAGAAACTAGTACCGAGCCTTGTATCTCAGCACTGAAAGCTTCTGAAACTTTTAGCACTGTCCGCGGATCCCTGCGGGACGCAGCTACTCAGTTGGCCTGCTTGTATAAACCCCAGTGCGGATGGGTTCCTCCGCAATGTTAGCTCTTTACTGCACCCTATTGAGTCTCCGAAGTTCTTCCACGTCTTACGTCCTTCATTTAGAAGGTTTTATGGGACCAAGGAGAGATTAAACTAACTTCCAAAGAAGTTGTTGTGATGTTTATTGTTATGACACAACAACGAAAGAAGATGGAATGTATTTTACGAACTTCCTGATTGAATTAGTTCGTCTTTGTAAATGCCAAAGGTTCGACTCCTAGTTTTAATTAAGAAATAGAAAATAGCCAGCTGAGGTAGGGTAAAATAACTCCAACTTTGTTCTGAAAAAGTGTTCAACGATCTAAGACAGCATCAAATTAAAAAAAAATCAATAAAATAATAGCGAGATTCGTCTTAAATTTGAGTGGTTAATTAAAAATATACCTTATTTTGGATCCACCTAAACTCAAATGAAAGAATAAATGATTTAAAAAAAAAATCAAATATCTTTAACAATGACTGTTGATTCATTTTGTTCATTATTCACAATATGAACATTAATGGCTGATCATAAAAATTAATGCGCCTTCATTAAAAGGCACATTATTTTAGCTAAATTGATTGAAAGTGACCAAAACATACTACTCCCATTTTTTACGTGCAAACGTTTGTGTTAAAACTGTGCCTAGCTGTGTCAGGTTCTCCAATTAGCTCTTCGATTAGCGCCTTAGCAACAGTTTCTTCACAAACTCAACCGCAGTATTAAGTTTGGATCGGGAACGGTGTTGGGAGCTATCTCTTGGGGTATAAAGAATAGCCTAGCACCATCATTGCTACTGACTACATGTATTTAGGCATTAATTTAAACAGTGCTTTGAGATTCAGTGGGTCTACCTCTGCACAAGAACCTCTGATCTTTCATACAAAACAAGCCAAATTGGCTACAATTAAATGAAACTAGATATCAATTGCCAGGGAACGGTTTCTGTAATCTTTTGATAAAAAAGAAGAGACTTAAAGGAAACATTACAAAGGGTGACCTTTTATTTAGATACTAAGGACTATTTACAAATTAAAAGATGTCAGTCTCTTGCGCTTTCAAAGTTAGATTGAATAGCTATAACAAGTAAAAAATAAGGAAAACAAAACCATAAATGTACTTTAGGAGGGAGTACAATTTTAGAAAAAAATGCGCTTGGTATGTAAACAATCTGCGTTTCATTTTGCAAACTTATCTAGGTTTGTAGTTTTTCTGCACTTTTATGAAGCTATTGTTAATCTTAAACAAAAAAAAAAAAACAACGCCAGATAACGTATACTTTAATCGATATGGCCTAAATTAATAGAAAACCTATCAGTACTATTTCTCTTTATTTTAACTTGAAGATCGCCTTTTTCCCACTTCCCCGCGTTTATTCAGTTTTGCAAAATTTAGATCAGAATTTAAAAATACATAGATTTCAACATAGGGTTTGAAAAAAAGTGCAGAGGTCTGGTTTCATGATTTTTAACTTAACGAATTACAGTATTAAAAATGGCATCGATGACAATGTATTATATGACAATCATTTCCTGTGCGCTATGGGGGAGATTTGGTTGGAAACAGATTGTTCTGGCCTTTCATTTCTGTAAAATTACAGAGAGAAAAACTGCAAGAGCCTTATGAACAGAGAGATCCAGACTTGGAGAGGTCTGGAGAACCCCGGGCAGTTTCCGGCTGATTGACAGCTCTCTCGCTTCAGATCTGCGCTTTAACAGCAAAGTGGTCTCAACAGGACAGGGGGAGAAGGGAGTAGGGTGCTGGACTAAAGCTGGCGCCGATTATTGGTTTAGCATTGAAATATTTATATAACCCGGACGAAGTTAAAATCTCTATTTTCTCTTCAAATATCAAGTATTTATATAGCATTAGTCGTTTAATGATATACAGCACTTATAAATTATTACTCGCTGATTTCTCTGCAGCCAGACCAAATTTTAAATATCAAATTTTAGAAAATAAATTAAACCTGATAAAACAACACAAACTTGACGAGAACCAATCATAAGTATTTCAAAAGAGACACGATTTGATTTCAACAATAGGGCAATATTGTATATAAATTGATTAAATTCTAGTTTAAAAAAAAGAATTATATAAATGAATACATAGAACTAAATACTACTACAAAAAGCAATTAAATCATGAATTCGAACAGTTGCAAAATGTTCTATCATTTAAATATCTGCACTCAGTGACACAACTCTACATATGGATTTGTAGATTTATGATCAAACTTAATTTAAGCTAATCAAACAAGGTTTGATGATGGTTGGTGAAGAAAAAAGACTGCTCTCACCTCTGACTGTTTTTAGGATTCTTTATACTACCCTTCCCATGATGATTCAGATTAAAGTAAAAAACAACAACAACATTAACATCAACAACAAAAACAGCAACAACTAGTATTATATTTATGGTGGTATATAACAATATTAATAAGAATAATAATAAAAATGATGATGATAATGATAAAAATAATGATGATGATAATAATAATAATAATAATAATAATAATAATAATAATAATAATAATAATAATAATAATAATAATAA
>RQTK01000877.1:188210-210477 GCA_003991915.1 Elysia chlorotica
TAGTAGTAGTAGTAGTAGTAGTAGTAGTAGTAGTAGTAGTAGTAGTAGTAGTAGTAGTAGTAGTAGTAGTAGTAGTAGTAGTAGTAGTAGTAGTAGTAGTAGTAGTAGTAGTAGTATAAAAAGGTAAAACAGCGACGGGATATTTGTGCAGGACACTTAAGACTTGGCTGGTCACAGTCATAATACTGATACCGACCCATATATTGGACATACAAAAGAAAGAAAATTAATGGCAAAATCACAGTGTTTAAAATTGGTAATTGGCATAGTTATTGGAATGTCAGCACTACCGGTATGCAGAAGTCCGAAAACTGAACGCCCACAAAGATGGACCACTCTCAGAGCTGGAGAGCTAACACGACTGGTCAAGTTTACCTCGCAAGGATCTACCTAGAACACGGCGCAGGCTACATCCTCTTCTGGTCTACGCTAAAGAAGATACTAGATTATGATGTATTGGTTTTACAATAGGAAACTCCACTATTAGCGAGATAAAAAGTCTACCACATGTCAGTCCATCTCTAGCACTGGAGGATTACCATAGACAGCTAATACCATAATATGAAATACCCGCCCTGCCCTGAGGCCTGTTAGTCAAAAGTGAATCTCAACCGGAGGACGTGTCGCCGGGAATAAACCTCTTCCCTTTGATCTTCAGGACGAAAGAACCAGTCCCCAATATGACTTTGTTGAAATCTAAAATTGGATAAGTGAGTGATGTGAGGTCAACATGCAGATCAGGCGAGGTAGAAGAAGAAGCACGTACATTACTCACAGGAAAGAGGGAGAGAAAGAGATAGGTCGAGGGGAAGGACGAGAACGGTTGACAAATAATAATCTGATGGGAAGGAGAAAGGCAGAAGGCAATAGCGACAGGTTTAAAAAAATTGCTTACGCATTACAGAACTAAAAAAGAAAACAAGGAAGCTACTGTCTTCTAAAGAAAGATAAGCATACATTTTTGTATCCTTAATGGATAGTAAATAATTAGTAGCTCAGATTACATTTATCGAGCCTACACGGTCTCATGCATATTGCATAGGTACTAGTCTGTCACGACCAAATGTATTGCTACATTTTCTTCTATGAAAGGTATAAATCTGAGAATTTAAAACCAGAGATTAAATAGCACCTTGAGGGACTTGAAGTAAGCGCAAAGAAAGTTTAAAAGAACACTAAACAATAGGGCTTGTTTTCGTTTTAGCTCCATCGTGCTACACATCGACCAGTCTTATGTTTTTCGTTTTTACCATTCGCCCCTTCGTTATCTTTCCACAGGAAAAGAGAAGTCCGGAAATGGAGGCTAAACAAGAAGCTAGATACGTTAATAAGCTCCTTAACATGACGGTAGGTGTGAATGTTCAGATGTAGTCATTAGTCGCCCAGCAACCAACACCTCGACACTTTCCTACTCATCCCACACAATTTGCCGTCAGCCAATTAGAAGTTAATATATTAGTTTCTTCTCTAGAAGTTTCTAGAACTAGGGTCAATGTGTTAATTACCACGGCCATATATACAGCAAATCAATAATCCTTCTTAGCCAATCAAAGAGAAAATATACAGTATATAGTTGGTGTTATTCACCAAAGGGAAAAAAACGCACCTCCAAACTTTGTAGTGGTAGACGAAAAGAAAAATAACCAAGACAACCTATATTTCATATTATTTATCTTACAAATTTCAAGTAACATAACTTGGTGTCGATCAATTTTCTCTGAATACTCAAATGCCAATCATTGCAAACAAGCAGCAGCAAATGTGAGCATATCTCATCACTACTTTTATTCTGAACAAAATACAATTTGTATAGATTATGTAGCCCTGAAGTACAAATTTAGACCGAAAAGACATAGATCTGGGCAAAACTATTGTTTCGGAACCGCCCTTTGAGGAAAACGCAGAAACAGAACTAGTCAGCCGAAGAGATTTTGTTATTGGTTGTGGTTGTCTGGATCCATGTGTGTAATGATAAAAACCGCGAAGAGGCCTTAGTTTTTTTTAGGATGTAACTTTAAGTAACTGAATCTCACCAACAGAAGTGCCCTTTAAAATTGTGAGGCATAACTGTCTACCAGGTCTAAATTAAAGCCGGACTGAGCCTGAGTGAGGTGTCTGCGCCATGGGTAGCTGTGGACCAAACAAGTGAACAAAAAGTATACAGAGGACAGAGCAGTGTGGCTCTCAAGTCCTGCCTCACTACGCTTATCCACTAACCTAACTTTCTCATAACCCTATTTCTGTTCTGTTATCTAAAAATTCACTAAAAAGATCATTAAATCTGTAAAAATTGAGCAGCTATTGTAGATTGGGTATGGGCCCATTAAGGCTCTTTTTACTCTCAATAACTTTACGAAGGTCAATGATAAGTGTCAGAAATATGTAAATCTGAGCCGTAACCATGTACAAAAATAAAATTGGGTATGACGAATAGGTATACATTGGACAGGCACCAGGAGAAACTTATCAAAGCATTTGAGATGCTGTTAATACCAAGAAAGTGAAATCATAGACGATAATTAAGGCGAACGTGTCTTAGGAGAAGCAAGATCAGGATTAAATTTGAGTTGAATTCGAACGCAAGAAAAGTTTGTTGGCCATGTCATGCGCAGACATAATTTAGAACACTATGAATAAAAAATAAATAGAAAAATAGCGACAAGCAGACAGAGAGATGGGACGTGATAGGAAGATGAATCGGTGGTATGGAAGAGGGGTCGACCTGATCGTTAAATGCGAGAGGAGATAGCGACATGTGCCGGAACATACTACGAGTATATAAAAATAATATATAGAATTGAAGAGGAATTCACAAAGATATTTTTTCTATTTCATATGAAAAAGTCATCCTATCAAGGCGTGTGTTCTTTACGAATTTACTGTATTCGACTCAATTTCAACAAGCAGTTGTAATGAAATTTACGACTATATTCATCACTAGGTAGACAAACTATTATTGACCGTCGCACTACAACTACATTTATATTACGATCTCCATCCTCTTCCTCTCCCACTCCATTTCGTCTAGATCTGGTCTACACCAAAACCGAATGGCACTGAATGAAACTGTAACACACGGAGAGAGTTTAGCAAGGACCTAATGGACAGAGAACTTGTTCCACCAGCAAAACCAAATTATTTAAATCTAAGCTCAATGGCACCGACCTTACTCCGGACTCACGATTTCTTTTGCTCTCGCTCCCTTTCTATCGGACACCATTAAAGGGCGGCGATTTCCATTACGCCTGGAAAGATTAAATGTCTGGGCTGAATAGAATCCGATCTACTCATTGTGCCTCTTATAAGATAAATAAAACTAATAACGGACACTCTTTTCGTTACGGCTAGACTATTTACTTTATTTTAAACCAAAGACTCTACATGAAGTTGTGGCTTATTCATCTTTGCTTATTTGTAATTTAAAATGAATCAGAAGCAAACCAAAAAATATCGTATAAAACAAAACAACATCAACAAAGAAACTTAACTTCCTCCAATTTTTTTACATTGTTATCAGAATGCTATTGTTTTAATATTTAGGGAATCTCAATGGTGTTATTCTTATCTTTGCGCAAGATAATGAAAGAAAAGTTCAGCAACTGTAATGAATAAAATCGGAAGGCAAAAAGAAAATACTAGCTTTTTTGTTGAGTAGTTTTTGCATTGCATTTTAATTTTGAAATAAACACTTTTTAAAATTTGTTTTACTTTCGTCTCATTTTCATTTTTGGTAATTGTTAACTTGTTATTTTTCGAGATCAGCTCAGAGTAAAGACATAAAAGGAAAAAAAAGTATATAAGCTGCATGAAAGACCCCACAGGAAAGACCAAATTATTGGCACAACAAATAGGTCTCAATCCTGAAGGTCAACCAATCACGACCAAGTCAGCCGGCACTGTGCCCAAAAGGTTAAGTCAGCGCGAGGACAGGGCGTTGTTGCCAAACAGGCCTACCCACCACAACAGTCGGATCAAAAGGTCATAAATATCACAAAAAGAGTGTTGCATTTGTGTTATGCATTATTGTGAAATATTCGATTCCATGTATTCTCAAAGTAAGTCGGATATACAGGAACACAGATTGGGTACCCTGCTGTACTATATTGATGTTTTATATGGGAGTTCGATAAGGAGATTCGTGCCAATAATATTTGCATTAATGTATTGGTGTTCCCAAAATAAAAAAAAACCCTCAGAGTTTTCCTTTTTTTATTTGCAATGTCTCTAAAGGTTATATAAAATATATCTTAAATACAATAATGCTGAAGACTTAATTTATACCCTAATAGATTTAAAATCGGTTTTAGTTAATATTTTAGTAAACATTAAAAACTACGTGCCTTGATTTTCTTCTCTTTTTTGTTGCATTTTTTAAAACAATTTTTTTGGCGATTATTTTAATTATGGCATATCTCCTAGTAATTATTTGTAAAAATATAACATATATGTGTTTCTCTCTCTCTCTCTCTCTCTCTCTCTCTCTCTCTCTCTCTCTCTCTCTCTCTCTCCTATATGTTTGTGTGCCTGACTGTCTGATTGCCTTTGAATCTGCCGGCTCTCTATTAATGGACAAATGACATTTACTTTATTAAGATTTATTTATAAAGGAGCAGCCAGAGACATAAATGTAGCGATTAAGAAGAGAGGGAAAAGAAGCGCAGGTTATACATTGAGGAGACTCTATTTTCTATAGGAGGAAGCGAGTGAGAGTAACTGAAAAAGAGCTTGGGAAAGGGGCGGGGGGGGTGATGCAGACAAGGAGACTCTATTTTCTATAGGAGGAAGCGAGTGAGAGTAAGAGAGGCAGGTGGTGAAGGAAAGTGCATATGTGTCAATATTAGTTAGGTTTCCCTTGTTATATCTATCTTTATTCGCAAGTAGAAATAGAGGAGAAAGTGTAATAAGCCCTCGGGTGCGTCTAACAATAATTATAGTTGGCTGTCCAATTTATTCTAACACATTAAAACAGCCTCTCTTTACATGAACAGGCATATTGATGACAGAAGAGATCATTTATCTGCTTCGTTCTAACCAGTTTGGGAAAAGCACAGATTAGATTCTGTCCCCCTTAAAACCTTTTTGTTCCAAATTGAACACTTTCGCACGCTAGTTTATCGACCCTGTTGCCTCTTTAAAAGATCATGATTAATATCGTAGAGGAAAAGAAGAATATCATGATGTTAGGTGCACAACTAAAAAGTTATATAAGCAAAATTATCTCATAAGAGCCTCGTGAATTTTACAAAGATAAAATTCAGCTAAAACTGCTCTTCATTGATATGTATATTGATGCATCATATATGAGCATGAGCAAAGTGAACATGCGAAGAGGTGAAAAAAATCAGATTTTTTTATACTTATAATGCATTATTTTAACGTACATCTACCGTAAGAATAAAGACATCTAATGATGCAACCGGTATCGCACCGTTTTACAGGGAAATAAGAAACTAAACGCATTGAGCTGTTTCCGACCGCTGAGTTCATGTAGTCGACCACCTAGTATTACACCATTATAGTCATTAAGTGTGCCGAACTGATCTTTGTCAGGCGCGGCCAGTGAAATCCGTTCGTGTTACAGAGCTGTATCTAGTTAAGTTAAAGTTCTAAATGGAAACTCGCAGAGTCATTAAGCAGAACGTTTTGAAATCTGTCTGCCAATCGACATTGCGCCCGTAAATCACAGAATTTAGCGGTAGTTTCTACTGGTATCAGGGATCGATGGCGTAGCAGAAAAACCATTACTATTACATCAAATTGTGTTTCAAAAGAATCCTATTCTGCCCTCGTTATACCTGACACACAGTAAAGTGTTTTTCCTTTAAACAAATCATTATCAATGCGAATGTATCAACATCACTCCTGTAATGCTGTCTTACAGCAAATAAAAAAGTTTTAGAGTTGTGATTCGTACCTTAACAAACTACTGCTATCAACATTGTGGATGGTTATACTTTAAATGTTTGAACTGTGCAGAACAGCTCGCAGGCCACGGACAAAGAGCAGAAAAGCGATAAGGACTGGCACAAAACCAAGTAGAATGAAATATGATATAGTTTTTTAAGACTTTAAACGTATTGATAAAGCACTCAACCCGTTTTTCTTGTATATAATACCCCTGACTTGCCAATCGGCCTACATAGACGCCTCTACTGTTCATCATAATCTGCTGGTGCTGCTGAGTTTGATTAAACAAGTTATATCTCTTTTTGATAAAATGGGTAAAACCTTGGCAAACAAGAAACAAATCCGAACTGTTAAGCGGGAGACTCAACTATTTTACTGGGTTGTGCATTGGTGAATTATTTCAAAAGCATGTTTTCATCAGATTTCTGGAAAGTTGCATCATAATTAGGAACGAGGAGTATGACGAGGAATGAGAAGTATGACAAGAAACGAGAAGTATGACAAGGAACGAGAAGTTTGACTAGGAACGAGAAGCATGGCAGGAACTAAAAGTATGACAAGGAACTAGAAAAATGGCGAGGGATGAGAAGTATGACGAGGGATGAGAAGTATGACGAGGGATGAGAAGTATGTCCAGGAACGAAAAGTATGCACAGGAACGAAAAGTATGACGAGTAACGAAAAGTATAACAAGGAACGAAAAGTATAACAAGGAATGGGAAGTATGACGAGGAACGAGAACTAATAGTCATTTGATAAGGCTCATCATCAGCTCTACATCAGGCTAAGTTCCGTCACGGTGACCAAGACAGGAAGCTTCATCACCTCCACTAACCATGTACTCACTGCGCATTTCACCATGGCCAGATTTCTCACTGCAGCCAACGATGCTAATAATTAGCGAGTGTGTTATTGCAAGCAGAAAATACAAAAGTATGTTTTTCAATGAAAAAAGCCGGAGTATATATTTGATCAATTTTGGTTTCATGGCGTGATCTTTTAGTAAAATGAAAAATGATTTTATAAGGTTTAAGGCGGAAAAGTAAAACGATTGGAATCCCCTTTGCCCGGCAGTTTTTCCACTTTTCAACTGAACAGATAATCCTCCTTTTCCTCTCACATTAGAGATGAAACGCAATGTACCAACATAAGTTTGCAGTAATCTACAGAAGTCTAACATGTTTGCTAGAAGAGGCGCTCCTTCCTCTGAACGGGTTTTTCCGTGTAATAATTTGATGGCACCAAATGCTGCAGTAGTGTTGGCTATCCAGTGTGACCCGTTACTGCCGCCCGGTCCCTAATACCGATTTAGAAGATAGCGCAATTATAGAGAAGGGTGCCCTGCGATCTTTATCTACAAAAATGTAATTGGTAAAACAAAACAAAACAACAAAAACAACAAAAGCAAGGTAAAATATGGTTAGGTGTTCCTGTATTTGGAATAATAGAAAACAACGGAAAATATCTAAGTATTTCTGCTATGCATTTTTCGAACCGGGATTTAAAAAAAATTGTAGTTCGATGAAACGATCAACACATGGCATAATCGACGTTGCTTATTTTTACACGTATAACAATTAAGATATATCATTTCAGCCCATGAAATAATTAATTGAAATATTAATATTAATGATGATGATGATGATGATGATAATAATAATAATAATAATAATAATAATAGATTTTTAGATCCAGATCTATTAGTGTTACATCGCTAAAACAAGTATGTGTAGGCAGGTTTAAAGACGCAAAGCACCGCAAGTTGCCTACATTTTCCGGCTATGACGTGGCTTCTATGCATCACAAAGTTATGTTAGGAGTTCCCTTTCTAGCCTATATTTAGATTTCATTGCAGTCAACATAATACTACCCATTTTAATAAAGAACTAACCACTTGATTTTGTGTCTGTTGACCATCAATTTGCTCATGAATCTTATAGCGAAACGAAATACTATAGTTTTTACTATGTTGGTTTACCATGTTTTGTTAATATACGAAAAACATTCATCCATTTATGCACTTCCATATGCGTAGGTGAGATTGCAAAATGCAAACAGTGTGCTCTATGTTACTTGAAACTCTTTTGTCAATATTCTTGTGTTAATGAAACATTGCATCGTTGTTGTGGTAAAAGGTAGAAAGTGCTAATTTACCCCATAGACATGAAGAAATAACTGTGGAGTACACATATTGAAGCAGGATGCAGGTAACATTTGGAGTACACATATTGAAGCAGGATGCAGGTAACCTGCGTTTCCTTATTCAGAAAAAGTTATTTTTAAAATGTTATTTTAAATACTTCTATGTGTGATATTTAACAAAATCTTTTTTTTCCTCTTTGAAAATGGATAAAAAAGCAGGCAGAGAAATTAATCGTTTTTTAAATGCCAAAAGACTGTTTAGGATCACAAGTATGCAATACTGTTAGTTATAAAGGCAGTGCAACTTGAAATTAAAGCTATAAAGACTAATCTAATCACACGCTAGCAGCAATTGTGTTTTTACTTCTAGGAGACACTTCTATAGGACGCTCTCCAAGGGCTTTAATCAGGGAAGACAAGAGTCTTAGTACTATTCGTAAGAATACCAACGAACTAACACTGTAATGAGCTATGTATTTTCATGGTTTCATATAGACAATCTATAAAAATTGGAAAAGAAGAATTTTGAATATCGGTTTAGTGAGAGTTCTCTCATTTACGGGGGCTTCCAGAAAAAAAAAAGTATTTTCATAAAGAACACTTATGATTAGTTGCACCGCCGTATACCTTTTGAAGAAAATTGTTTTGAGAAACTAAAAATAGTCGATTCATTATGTTTGAAATTGAACAAATCTGATATAAATGGGTTCTATGGTATGCTCAATCGATTTATAGGAAGAGCCTCACTACAAACTGTGTTTTGCGCAAAACCTTATTACAATCAGGTTGTAATTTATCGATTCAACAATACATCAGTAGAAACCGGAATCTTGTGTGTCAACAAGATAAATAGTATCAACCAGTGAAATCCATCCAGCGAGACAGTGAAAGCATTAAGTACAAGCCACATGGAAAACAAATTAAACTTAATGGTAGGGGAACATAAATAGCATAATAATTTGACGCCAAAAAAAAAAATCAAAACAATATCTTTGTTGCCGATATAATAGAGGCCAAAGTATGTGAGTATTGAATTCACGCATTTTTGCCGATATCCAAATGTCGGTTCTCAAATTATCACGATTGCAGACTCCGTAGACTCTGATTATGTTTTGTACAGACTAGAGCGTGTACTTTCCGAATATAGAGCTTATAAGAATTATTCAACTCATAAAACAATTTTATCTAAAAAATGACGATAATACCAAACAAAAATGTAAATAGATCTATATTCAATAGTGCTTAGTTACGAGTCAGAGCACGCCAGGTTGTAATGAGCTATCCCAAGAATCATGTTTATCTATATTCAATAGTGCTTAGTTACGAGTCAGAGCACGCCAGGTTGTAATGAGCTATCCCAAGAATCATGTTAAAGTATCAATCGTGTATGTGAATATAGTAGGCATCGAATGAAACTAAAGCGGAGAAAATGTAATTAATACAAGCGAATTAGGTGTAAGTATGTAGGCATGCGATATCCGGATAAATAGCTGATTATCATAGCATTAATGACGACCACAAATCGTCCTAGCAGAACTGCATTGATTCTTTCCTTCTTACTTTCAATGGAGCACAGAACAGTTTTGAGCCGGCCAATTATTCCACCTATGCCTTTTTAATATTTGAAAATGAAAACAGATTTTGATGTTTTTAAACACTTTATTTAAATTAATTAAAAACTAATAATAAAAAAGGCAATTCGGAAAGTTCGAACATCAAAACCAAACCAAACAAAAAAAAAATAAAATAAAAAAAACCCAACAGTTTCAGTGAATGGAATGGACAGTTTCTCTTCTTCTCTCTACTTAGACGTCCTGTTTCGGGTGGGTAAGTTCTGTTGTTAATTCGTCTAACGCCTATTTGACGGCTAACTATGGGCAGTACCAACTCACTTCTGGCTGGGACGAAGGTTGGCACAAAGGCCCTAACTAACAGCTATGGTTTTATGTAATGCGTGAATCAAAGAGCCGTGTAACTTCTGACTGGATGCTAGCTTCGATTCTTTTTATCGTGGAAAAAAAGTGATTGAAAGCTTTATTGGTTGATAATACTCGGAAACGTTTTGACAAGATTACCTTCGAAACTAAAAATGTATATTTTTAAAGCTAAACCCGGATAATATTGATTGACAGAAATTCTTAAAGGAATGAGTGATCGATCTAAAAATATAGAGAGATTGGCAAAAAATAGAGAAACAGAATATTGAGACCAAAGATAAAATAGGAGGGAGAGAAAGATAGATAGAAAAAGAGAGAGAGAGAGAGAGAGAGAGAGAGAGAGAGAGAGAGAGTGAGAGAGAGAGATAGAGAGAGAGCGATAAAGAGGTGTTAGAGATACGGAAAACATGAAGAGGGAAAAGGGTACACACAAATAAAACAGGAAGTGAAAGTGAGGAAGAATTAAAAAAGCAACAAAAAATACCGTAAAAATTAATCATAAAGATTATAATATAAAAATTACGTGAATATGACACTAGATTAATTAACGAGGATGAGATTAGTTTCGATGAATAAAAAAAAGAACACTTGGAAATGGGGTATGAGATAACGATGAAGGGGGGCGATAAAGGCTGAAGACAAAGAAATGGAAGACAAGAATAAAGAGAGTAGGCAAGTAGAAATAAAGTGTAAAAAGGAAAAAAAAAAGAAAGAGCTGTGGAGAAAGATAAATTTTGCATCGGTATAAAAAAACTACAAGCATAAATAGAGAAAATAGATACAAAAGAAATAAATAAAAGGACAGGACCACAAAAGGAGAGAGATAGGCAAAGAGAAAGAAATACAACCAAACAGAGAGAAAGAGAGCGATATAAAGATGGATAGACGTGGAGCAGTATAGAAAGAATTTGTCAGTTCAAAAAATAAAACAGCCGCTAGTCTTCAAAACATTTTCCCAGAAGTCACGTATATCATCCCTCCACTAATTTTACATGAGAGGAACATTACGACACTCATCATAGAATTTTGATGAAAAAGGGTTCTAACTTGGCAAAGTATTAAAAAACATCTCAACTAAGTTAAAGCATTTTTTAGAAAAGTGATTTCAGCCGAAGGACACATTTGGGAAATGACTCTATGCTTTTATTTCCATTATTTTTGTTTGTTTGCTCCAGGACTCTACAGAATGTAGGTTTTAAGTTCTCGCAACGTACAAGTGCGATTGAACGAGGGCCAGAGCCTTCCGGAATACATCAAGCTCGAGGCATGAGTGTGGAACATCTCCAGAACATGGACAACACCTTAAAGCTAGTTATTTTCATTTGTGTACTTGAAACCATTCGTTTTATTACTTATCCTTTTTTTCGATTCCAGTTGACGGAAAAATCCGCTTTAATGACGCTTCCATATAACATGCGTTAGAAGTTTGAATGGTTCTTTTTTATAAGGGTATTTTCAATCTACACGCATCTCTATACCACTAGCCAAATGTTACATCTGCGGTGTCATCAGATTCATTAACATCATCAAAACTTTGATATCTTCAACCTTTTTTTTCCATTAAAGTTATAATTCTTATAGTCAATATATTTTTATTGATAATAATACAATGTATTATTATTAATAACAATAACATACACAACAATAATGACAATGTCCTTCAACTTCAACTCTCTGAACCAGCTAAAAAAAAAATGCGCTCATTAAAGGCTTGCTTAAATCTTTTTTCAAAATTTTAACAGTGTGTGAGCAAACTCAAGGGGTTTCTCAAAAGATCTTGCGGTCAGAAGGTTGGATGCCAATGAAGCAACATTCCAAAGGAAGGGAGAGCAGCTTTCCCTTGCCTTTCACGAGAAGAGTCAGCGGAAGCCAGTCCTGTTTCTGTCATCTGCTGATATAGCCTCCTCAGAGGCCAGGACCTTTAGAGGGAAAGAGGTCACCAAGCCTCAATTGTCTCCGTTGCTGGAAAGAGATATTTTTCAACTTTCTGGATACACTAAATGCCTGGGTCATTCACAATACCTCTGTGCTGCAACAGGAGATACTGGACAGGCGGAATTTCATCATCTCTGTGATGGAGGGTTCTATGCGAGTCACCCGGGGCCGCCCCTTCGTCACAATGCAACGACACACCCGCTCCTCCAACACAGTGCAACGGCACATAAGCCCCATCCCTTAGTCGCAACAGCCCACTTGTCCCATCCCTTG
This sequence comes from Elysia chlorotica, assembly GCA_003991915.1. Classification (NCBI taxonomy): domain Eukaryota; kingdom Metazoa; phylum Mollusca; class Gastropoda; family Plakobranchidae; genus Elysia; species Elysia chlorotica. Next base: position 200,405 of record RQTK01000877.1, read on the forward strand.
CCGTAACATCTACCCCCAACCACTCAATGCAGAGCTAAGCACAAGAAGTCTGAAGTCCCTGGAGCAATTTGGATTCATTGCCTCTTGCTTCTTGATGGAAGAAAAGAAAGGGACTGCTTTGTATGCAGTGATCCAGGTGCAAGAAGGAAAAGTAAGTAGGCATTGGTGCCCCCTGTGTGAAGTAGGCTGCCACTCATAAGTAATGTCATCATGACGACACTGTATGATTTTATCGATTTACAATGTTCATTTCCCAAAGACACGACGTCAATGTCAGGAACTTAAGACTTGGTTTTGAACTAAATCCTAACTGAAGAGCTAGGCAGGCTGTTATTTCAATACTATTTCATGAAACTTTGTCTTCCATCGGTAATGGTTTCTTGTTATTTTCCTTTTTTACTGACCATCTTGTTCAATTTTAATGACAGTCAAAATTATGTTCGAGTGACTGGAATTGCAAAAAAATAAGGCCTGCCACTAGTGAACAGCGATAAGAAGACGTTACAAAATATAAAAGAACCTAACTAGAAGAAAAAAATATTGTAAAGTTGATTTTTTTTTTCAAAATATATTCATTAAAACCTCAAAAACCGCAAAAAATAAAATAAACGGGCATTCGTGAATTTCTGTAATAATAAAACTACTATACTTTTTTCATTTATTTATATAAAGTATACACTAAGTCGATTTGTGTACTATATGTAGAGTGACATGCACACATTAATTTGTTATTATTAGAACATAAAATATTACGCACTGTAGATGAAAAAAAAATGTATTTAATGTTTGATTGCTAAACAGGCACTTTGGTTTTAAATTTGATGTGGTTAACCCATACGTTACTGAAATAATAAAATAAATCTTAATAGTTAGCGGACGTGGAACATCTCGTACTATGTATTTCCAATGCATTTGTAATGCATAAGTAATGGCAATACAATCGCTTCAAATCTATTGTCCACGCGTATAATTATTTTTATCGTTAGTTCGCCCTGAGCATGTCTTTGACTGGATCAAGCAAATAGCCAAAATTGGTTTAAATTAATCAACTATATCGTGACAACATTTTAGAAAATTACGAAAAATACATCAATTTATGCACATTGCATACATATACTTAAATTTGGAAAATTAAAAACCAAAAAAAACCCAGCAACAACACTAACAGAGTAATATTTCAACTCACCGATGTAAGAAAGCGTCAGCAGCAAGAGAAAACTTGCCAGCACACCTGATCTTACAGAACTTGATCCTAACATGATAGCTGTTGATGTGGTCGTTGGTGCTGCCGCTCTTGTAATTGTCGAATGCGATACAAATTCAGTTGTTAGAATGAAAAGAGAGCGTATCAAACGAACTCTGATCTCAACGACTCTGGAATTGAGTATAATCCCCGAAAGTAAGATTTACCAAGAGTTTTTTCTTCTTCTAAGCTAATAAATTATGAATCACGTGTGTTGTCCTTGTAACTGGTAGGCCTAATAAAGCGTGTCAAAAAAAAGGTAACAATTCTTGACAGAGCACCAAAAATGTATCTGAAATCCTCTCGTAGACAAATTCAAGCAGACAGTTTCTTTGTCAATGTCGAGATTTTGAATTTCAGTTTTTCATCACTTTTGTAATTAAAGATCAGGTTGGTGGTGTCTTAATCTCCGGAAAAGTATTACCCAGAATGAAAATTTGTATACTTATTTTTCGATTTCAATCTTCGCGCAGCCTGTAGATCTAAACTTTCTGAATTTGAAGATTTCGCAGTCAGATCTAGGAAGAACTGTGAGTTTAGAATACGAGTTGGTTTTAAAGTTTATTTTTTAATTTTTCGATGGATTAGGTTCCTTCAGCTTGACTTCTCTTGTGATGCCTGTGGCAAGAAATCGAATGTAGAATTACGTTAAATTTGTCAAGCGCCTTAAGGAAGATCAAAGCAAACACTCATGAAAAACAAGACTTTAAAATGAAAAAAAGGATAGAATAAAACAAACTCATTTTAAAAGAATAAGTTCACTTTTTCATATTTTCGCTTCCTTATTAATAAAGAAAACGATCATATTTTTAGAGATAAGAAACACGTAGGCTACCATGAGATTTATTTTAATCTACCGAAATCTAACTACAAAAAAGGGAAATTCTAAAATTACTTGGCCACGTCTGAATCAGGACCAAACATTACAATAACTTCTACAGAAACAATCGCTATCACTCCTAGTATAGCTACCGCTGCTTTACTGCGACTTACATAACTGTTGTTTCTAGAACTACTTCTGCTACTTTAACTCCGATAGCTGCTGAAACTTAAACCTCCTCAAAGTCTACTACTACTACTACTACTACTACTACTACTACTACTACTACTACTACTACTACTACTACTACTACTACTACTACTACTACTACTACTACTACTACTACTACTACTACTACTACTACTACTACTACTACTACTACTACTACTACTACTACTACTACTACTGCCACTGCTACTGCTTCTGCTGCTGCTGCTGCTGCTACTATTACAGAGACACTAACGAAAAAAGTATTTTCATTTTTGACTAAATAAAAAGACCTAAAACTAACCTACAGTACCTATTTAATTGTTTAATCTAAGAGACATACCATAATGTTTCTCTCCTTTAAATCTAACGGCTAAAAGTCCCTCACCTAAGCCATTCGGAACGTTTACAGATTATGTCTCATAGTCTGTCCCGATTCTCGCCAATACCATCACGACACTGGGAGTAGGCAAGAATTACAGAACCATTCAAGCGACGGTGTCAGTATAATGTGACTGGCCAAGTTTCGGATATCCCGCCATATGAACTCAAGTATTTGTATCCTAAATAAAAATCTGTTTTTTTTTTTAATAAAAAAAGGAATTAACGCAGCAAGTAAAAAGACTCATTTACCATGAGGTTTATTGAAACAATCAAAATCAAGCGGATTTCAGGCTTCATGACTACCGTGACTTTTTCCCGCTAAACAATCCCTATAAAATATGCCACAGATGTAGAAAGCAAAACCATTCTTTTTCAAAGCTAAGACAAAACTGATTCAAACATGTCTACATAACAATCATGTTAACATTTTATGGTGTACGAAGGACGAAATTTCAAAATGACAAATATGTTTATGTATGTGCGTCTACAAAATGACAAATATGTTTATGTATGTGCATCTAGTAATAATCTGCAGATGATCCATTTTAAACATGCATGTTCTCTCGAAAAGATTTCAAACGCTAATAAAACACCTGCACAAGTTTATGTAATATGTCGAGTACAATGGTTATTCTCCTTCAAACATACTAGAGAACAGGCTCACTTGGATTTTTCTATTAGTTTTTTAAATGATGTTTTGTTTTTCTAATGTTGACACAATATCGTTTTCGTATTGACAAGAACTATATGGATTAGATGCACGTACTCATTTTATTTTAGGGGTTTCATTTTATGAAATCTTTTAATGACAGATTTCTCTTCTTTACAACACTTATATCAATACCCCATTTTCTTACAGAAAGAGGTGAATACGAGAATAATTATGTTGGGAAGATGGATTTCCGTAAAACATTTAACCGCTTTGTTATGGTCAATGACTTCAATCTAAAGGATTTGATGTGAGAAAGCAAAGCACTTTTCTATATTATCGTCTCCTAAAAATAATGGTCATAATTATACGTCGCTGTGACCCGATATCGACATACGCAGGACTTGGTCGGTCACACACTGAAACCAACCCAACCAGTTGGGAAACGATTAGACTACAAAAAATGTTCGAGTACATCATCACATGGTGCAATCAATAGTTTCTTCCCTCTTGACTCTATTTTAAAGGCTTGAATCATATTTAAAAGAGAATTTACTAGGAATAAACCTGAAAAAACAATTGCACATATCAAAGAAAGTTCCACTTCACCGTGTTCAAGTGACTTTCGTTTTTGGTTGATCCAGCTTATCGTTATTTAATTTAATTTTTATTTAAGTAAAAAATAATACGTGTTAACACTATGCATGAGAAAATAGTATTAACAAAAACTTAAAACGTAATGGTTTTTATAAGGCGTAAAGACACTTGTATTTCAATAACATTCTTTCTTTGCAATCACTTAAGTCATTACCAGAGCTACGGTTATGACAAACCACATTATTGTTGGAAAACAGAACTACTAACCTGGTGAAACCTTTCTTTGCAGATTTGGTTTTAATAATGATAATAATAATAATAATAATAATAATAATAATAATAATAATAATTATAAAAATAATAATAATAGTAATAATACTACTACTACTACTACTACTACTACTACTACTACTACTACTACTACTACTACTACTACTACTACTACTACTACTACTACTACTAACTAACCAAGTGGTTACTTATACAAACAAAGTTAAAAAAACAAACCAAAAAACATTTGGCTTGCTGAAGAAATTTCGATCTTCTAAAAAAAACTGGACAGTTTACCGGTTGAAGTTGAACGTAAACTCCCTATTTCCCTTCGCAAAGTCATACAAACGGTTGAATAATATTGACAATAAATCTGAAAATCATTCGTTAAATCTAATATAGATGTAGTACGGTAATCGACCGGGTATATCTTGAATTCTTGTAGATCTAACTTTAAGTAATGATCTATCGCTAATCTTAGAGGTCAGCAACATATCCCCGATACAAAGGCTACTTAAATAAAGGTAGGGTCTATTGCCTGTTAGATCGTTATCCAGTGTTGGATTAGATCTAGATCTAGATCTACGCTCACTACGCTTACTGCCACTGAGTTACCAAATCCAGTGATTTTTACATTTTTAACTCAAATTTTGAACTTTTTTTTCTTTGAATCCTTTTTCAAAACACGGAACTCTTTGAGTTTTGTGGTCCCTAATCCGTGGACGATTAAATAGGTGGGTGGGCGGAATTCGATTATTAAATTTGAATAAAATACGTGCAAGCTGTACTCCCTGTCTTTTTTTTATCTATTGAATATACAGATCTTTATTTTTTTGAATTGTGTTGATATAATTTGTTTAATTAAAAAAGACAGGGAGCGATTCGATTGTATTCAATTGTTTATTTTAACACTCGTACAATGTGGGCGGGGGAGGGGGGTGGGGATGAACACACACAAGCACTTAAAATTGATATATGTTAAGCAACCAACTCAACTCTCTCTATCTCTGTCTCTCTCACACTCACTTGCTCTGTCTCTCTGTCTGTCAGTCTCTCTTTCTCTCCACGGGTTGGCTGATTCCGATGTAATCAAATGCGACCCACTCACCTAATGACCTATCAAATTCCACCACCCATCCATTTCCCATTATGTGTTGGAAGTGGCTATTCTTCCAGCAGTCGGACAAATAGCCAAAAGGCTATTCCTCCAGCAGCCTTGGGTTGTAATTGCTTTGTGGTGAATTCCATCCACAAATTGAGGTACTGGGGAACACAGAGATAGATGACCATAGGCAGGTATTGAGGACGCACCGACAAAGAATGGTGAAGCGTTTGATGTGACAGTGTCAGTTTTTAGAGAAGAGCTTGAACCAGATCGCAGTCTTGGACCTTCGGGAGGTGTAGTTCTTGTATTTGTCCATATCTACATGTAATCTTCCCAACAGAGTGGAAGTGCTCCTTGAAGGTAAGTGTTTAGTCTGAAGTTGTAGTGTTAATTTGCTGTTAGACTTAGAGTGCTGCTCCTGGACGGCACTTGTGTTTGTAAGTCTATAGTGCCGTTCACCCAAACCTTTTTCACCGGTCATAGTCATGTTATTAATTAACCTTGTAGCGTAGGATTTACATACTGGTTAGCCAGTGTCAGTGATAGACAGCTTAGATAGTGCCATCCGCAAGTGTATGAGTGTTAGAGCAAACTAGTTAGCGCGGTGTAGGATACCACAGCTTGGTGATCCAACTGTCAGTTGTGACAGCTATCTCACTTAGAGCCATATGAGGTTCATTAATTTGAAGGTGGCACCAACAATTATTATTATTGTTATTATTATTATTATTATTATTATTATTATTATTATTATTATTATTATTACTTTTGTTATATTTCTAAACTTCTGATATAAGTTGTTTTTAATGCCGTTATGAATGTGACGAGATCAGGCATGTTCATACCCCCACCCCCTCCATTTGTAAATTTTGAGTAACAGTGTTTCTTCCAACTTAGGTTTATTTCCTCATAAGCATATGAACTATTTTGGCCAGCATGAGAGATCTTATCAAGGTCACTTTTTCAAAAGGGTTTAAGTCCCTTTTAGACCATAATGATTGTTTAGCTCAGTTTTCATGGTTCCTATTCGACTTTTGGTATTTTATTTTTTATTTTTAGGTCCGTAAAAGTGTCTGAGTTCCACTCAAATTGTTTATTGTCCGTACTAAAGGGCTCCAGATGTCTCGGTGATCCAAACCATACACATTTAGTCTTTTCCATGTTCATCTTCAGGCCAGATATTTTGCTAAAGTTTTCAAGTGTGGACATGCTCGATGTAAATGTGTTTTCACGGACATCCAAAAATAGAAAAGTACCGTCTGCATATTGGCTAATTTTAATTTCACAACCATAGATCAAATGTCCTCTAATATCCCTTCTCGATCTAATAATATGATAGTTTAAGATTAAGTTAATAGTTCACTACACAAAAGAAAAATATAAGGACTTTATGGGTTCCCTCTCCTACTGCCAATATTGAAGAATCTTGAAACCGTCCCATTTACCTGTACATATCGTTTTATATTGTTTTAAACAACTTTATCAATTTGCAAAAACCGTCATTAGAATTGAATATTTTTAAAGTTTTAAAGAAACTGAGTCGAACGCTTTTCCAAAATCTATTAAAACTAGCATACATTTTTGTTTTTGTTGATTGGCACAATCAAGTACATTATAAGTTAAACGTATATTTTCTCCTGTAAATATATCCGCATTAAGTCTCTCTGATCTGGGTGAATAAGCTTTGGTAAAACTTTTTTGAACCGGATCTCTATAACTGCGGCTCCTAATTTAAAAATGGAATTTATCATCTTGTAAAAGAGTATTGATAAAACTTCCTAAATGTTCTTCTTTTCATTGGGGTAGAGAAGACCAGATTGATAAAACTGGAACCCTTTTTGCAACTTACAAGAAAGGTATCATCAGGAGACCACAAAATACATGCCTCTATCTTGATTCAGTTCCCTTGACTTTGAAAAGGTTAATCAAACCAATACAAGCCACCTACTATTCAAATAAATACTTCACAAGAAAGTTTCTTGTGAGCCCCCCCCTCCCCCCCCCCAAATGAGGTAAAACACCTGAAGTATCCAGATGTCTCGGCGATCCAAACCTCACACATTTAATCTTTTCCATCTTCATCGTCGTTCTACTTAGGTAAAGTTTCTAAATGGTTTTTTTGAATTTCTGTATCAATATTAATAGATGTTCTCTAATGGTATAGATTTTCATAAAAAAAATTTTAATCTCTTTAAGTATTTCTCCCAAATCATTGACGTCTTGACCATTCTCTTTAGATAACTTTGTCATTCTCGAGGCTACAAAAGTACTTTGTAGTACGTTCATCGTGTTTAGTACAACTTGTTCTACTCCTTATCATAACACCGTCTATCTTTATTTTTTTCGAATATTTTCTAGCTCTTCTTTGTTTTCCTTTAGTTCGTCAAAATTTTCTGCTGAGCAATTTCTTTTTCTAGATTTTCAATGTTTTTTTTCTTCTAATTTGAACGAATTTTTAGTTGATTCTTTCTTTCTGTTGATAGAATGAGTTCAAGAAATAGAGAATTTTCATTTTTGATGCATCACATGTTGTGGTGGTCAGACAAACCACACGCATCCCAGCTACGACATCATTTTCAGGAAGAGGCCTTTCTGACATATTTTGTCGTAGGCTTGCTGTAGGTCGATAAACACTGCTGGTGGGATTTTTTTCTGTTGAAAACCATCAATACGTCGTTGAGAGAGTCTAAACAGCAAGTAGTCTATCCTGTTTTCTTCCCTGATGCCTGCATGAGTACTGTTGAGATTTTTAGATAACGGTACTTCTAGCCACCAGTAGAGTCTATGGTTTACCATCCTTTCCATAAGGTTACCTACACATGATGTTAGTGATATAGGGCGATAGCTTTGAACATCTTTTAGCACTTTCCCGTTCTTCAAAATTAGGGACAGTGTGGCATTTTATCAGGTTTTTAGGGATTTCACTTGTTTGACAAGTCATATTTATGAGGTGGAGTAGTGTCCCTTTCCCTTTATGGCCCAAATGGGTAAGCCTTTCATTGTATACTTTGTCAGGACCAGGTGACTTGCGTGCTTTAAGCTTTTTGAGGGCATCCTCAAGTTCCAATGCTTTCAAATACTGACCTGTTAACCGATAGTGCATGTTCCATTTCTTTTAATTCATTGTTTTTTTTTTTGTTTGTTTTGCGAAGTTTTGGGTTGCTCTGTTTGCTCGTGCAAAATGTTTGTTAAACACCTCTGCTTTCTTCTGATCTTCTGTTATAGTTTCTCCGTCTGATACCATAGGTTTTGGGTTTGTCCTCCTATTTTGACCACTGAGGTCATTAAGTAGGCCCCAGGCTTTGGCTCCACCTTTAGAGAGATCAAGTTAGCGCACGAGTTTGCCAATTTGTACTGTTTGGCTGTCTTCACGGTCCGTTATACTTGAGCACTAGATCTGTTACATGGTGTTTTGTTTTCCGGTGCTGGGTAATTTTGAAAACGTTTTCTTGCTTCCTCTCTCGCATTGATTGCTTCCTGAATCGTTTCAAAAAAGTTTGTACTTGCTGTGACAGTCTTTTGGTATACTGACTTGTGCAGCTCTTAATTGCCTCTGTGATGTTTTGATTTACTACGTGCACATCTGTATTTCTCTCAATATTGCTTAAGTTAGTTAAATGCAGGTCTGAGGTTTGGCGGTACAATTCCCAGTTTGATATTTTAAAGTTCTATCTTGCTCTCAGAGGAAAATCCTTTTGGGGGGCCAGAAGTGATGGCTGTTAGAATGGGCCTGTTGTCACTTCTCATGATGTCAAGGATTTCTGTTGTTTGTTTATGAAACAGATCTGAAGAGATTATGGTAAGATCTGATCTGCTCAGTGTATTGTGGGCTGTGTGAAGGAGTGATGGTGGGGAATTTTTGTTTTGGAGTACTACAAGGTTTGTGTTCCACGAGGCTCTTCAGTGGCTTTGCCTGTGTGTATCCCCATTGAGGTGAAGTGTGGTTTTGAATATTTCTGCTGGGTGATAGTCATCTGAATATTCAACTGCAGCTTGTTGGTTATTTGTAATGTAGGTTACGATGCCTCTACAATTTTCACATTTACAAGTGTAACCTGTAATGTGGGGATCTGAATTTGTATGAATGATTTCGTTAATGTGCGTTATATTTATATATTTTTTGCTAAACAGGTTTGCTACTTCCACCTTTTTGTTTGAGATTCCACAAATATTGAATTGAAAAATGTTGAGTAGTGTTCCAGTAACTAACTTTTCACAGCGGGCAGCCTGGTTCCTCGCTGCAGTGCTGCGCGGTCCTTGTTTATCCACGCGACGACCGATGTGACCGGTTGTTTGATTCTTCATCATATCATACTAGCTGGGATGCGTGTGGTTTGTCTGCTCAGGTAGTATGACAATGGGTGTCTGGCTCAGGTAGTGACACAATGGGTGTCTGGCTCAGGTAATGAGACAATGGGTGTCTGGCTCCGGTAGTATGACAATGGGTGTCTGGCTCATGTAGTTGGACAGTGGGTTTCTGGCTCAGGTAGTGAGACAATGGGTGTCTGGCTCAGGTAGTGAGACAATGGGTGTCTGGCTCAGGTAGTAGGACAGTGGGTGTCTGGCTCATGTAGTTTGACAGTGGGTCTCTGGCTCAGGTAGTTAGACAATGGGTCTCTGGCTCAGGTAGTAGGACAATGGGTGTCTGGCTCATGTAGTTGGACAGTGGATTTCTGGTTCAGGTAGTGAGACAATGGGTGCCTGGCTCAGGTAGTGAGACAATGGGTGTCTGGTTCAGGTAGTGAGACAATGGGTCTCTGGCTCAGGTAGTAAGACAATGGGTCTCTGGTTTAGGCAG
>RQTK01000878.1:6673-26902 GCA_003991915.1 Elysia chlorotica
ATCTATCTATCTATCTATCTATCTATCTATCTATCTATCTATCTATCTATCTATCTATCTATCTATCTATCTATCTATCTATCTGCATATCTCTCCCCCCCCTCTTCCTCATTCTCCCTCTTTCTTATTATCGAATAGGAATAAGTTATAAGAAAAAATGCACGCTTTTAGGGACCTTGTATTTTTTCTCCTATGATTAATTATATAAGATTAAAATGGCCTAGAAATCCTCGTAGATGATTACAAAAAGCTTAGACGGTGTAAAGATTGCAAATGTGGTTTGACGTAATATATTAATGTTCATATCATTTGAAACCGAACATATAAAAAAATATAATATTCTTTAGACCTGAATTCCCTAATTTAAATTTTACTGGATGTTGAATTGATTTTCTATTCAAATTCAGCCCCAGACATAAAAATGAATTTATTGAGAATTTTTACTACTTTGCAATCATTGATTCGAGAAGTTAGTTGATCAAGGGAACTATCAAGGGAATTAATTCCCTTAAATACTCGAAAAAGTCGGAATTGTTTTTTTCGTTTTCATTTCTGTTTCCAATTATTCCCCGTATTTGAAGTGCTTAGCTTGTTTTGTTGTACTTTTAGCCCACAGAGTTTGGTTCCGTTTGTTTAAATGTTCAAAGGTGCTCCTTATTTATAAATAAATAACATCTAATAAATCTCAAATAACTATTGTACATAAATGGAATTGAATTTTTTTAAATTTTTTTTTATTAACTATAGTTTTGGATAAAAATGTTCATGGTCAGAGGTTTGACTTTTATGGTCTTAAGTTTGATCTTTCGTGAACATTTTTGCTTATATTTAGTTCGGTAACTTTATTTCTGGTTGCATCACTTCACTGCTACTTTACTTTAAAAGTCAATAATTTTAGATTTTAAGAAAAAACGGAAACTAGACAGCATAGTACAGTTGTTTTTTTCCGGAATGAGACCCTTCCTCGTGTATCATATTATGTGTTTTGTTTAAAACCAGTTAAGTACTGGTTGATCACGCCTATAGCCGTGATTTATCAGCTATTGCCTAGTTTAGCGTTTTCTGTTAATTCAATCACCCCCAACTTGTCAGCAGTCTAACTCAGGTTTGTGTCTGGGTTGCCTTTTTTATCCTTGTGTCTCACTAGCTGCGATCTTTAAGGGGCACCCCCCTCCCCCTATTTTTAGCTAGATGGAATAAAATCACCGGACTTTCTGTCTATTTGGTTTGATATCGATCTTATCCAGTATAATTATAATAATTGAACGTGGTCAGTTTTTTCCTCGCTGTTAGGTTAAAATAAAAATTATAAAGTTGTTCTCGATTTTTTATTATTTCCTGTCTATTGCTTATTTAATAGAATACCAAGCTTCACAATATATCGAATGACTAAATCACAACTCCAGGGACAATAAAAATATTTGAAGTCCAAAGATCATTCAGCGGTAACTGAAAATGCGCGGTAATAATTAAATGATAAATCAGTCACCAGCATGGACGAATGGCCAAAAAACTTAACAACAGTAGTATTTTAACATAATAGATCTAAAATGTTTCGGCTTTATTGATCCTTATTCAATATACAAATTTAATGTCAGAGATTTTTTTAGGATACCGAAATAGAATAACTTGAAATCTCTTTATATTTGGCACTGAATTCGCCCGTAAAGAGAACAGTTTAAATTGAGAATTGTCGATATTTTCCTATACTCATCTAGGTATTTTTTTAATAAGGGCAGACGTCTATGCATTAATGAATACCTATCCTAAATAGTGTCATTTGATGATTCTCTTGATTAGATATTTCTACAAGACATCAAGTTACCATAAACGTTATGGTCTAATGTGCTTCCCCGCAGTCTTAAGTCTTTTAATAAGGTCCATGTTTAGAATCCATGTCTTTTTTTTTGCCATTTTTTTTACCAACATTGGAAATTGTAGATTCATTTGTCTGTCATCGCATTTGCTCAATGTTGGTCTTTCTTTGTAGTCGCCTTAATGAACCATATTAAGTATTCTATTGAAAAAAGAAAACAAAACAACAACAACAACATTGCTTGAAAAAATATTTTTTTTCAAGTGAATAAACTCCTTGAATGTCCTTGAAAAAATAATAAAAAAGGAACAGTATAAGCCTACGAGGTATAAGTAATTTAAAATATCCTCACTATTAAAATATCTACAATTTACCAAATAGCAAGATTACTGAACAGAATAATAAGAGGGGGGGGGGGATAAGAGTTCGTGAAAATGTAATAGCTAATATAAGATTAATATTTCTTCCTTTTATTGCAACACGATTTATAAAAGGTGAATTTAAAATATATCAGTGTTTCAGAAGTAAAGGGAATTTTAAGTATTATGTGAGATGCAAACGTAGTCCGTTGGTTTGTTCGTTAGTTAGTCAAGTAGTTAGATAGATAGATAGAGGGATAGATAGATAAATAGATAGATAAATAAATAGATAGATAGATAGATAGATAGATAGATAGACAGATAGATAGATAGATAGATAGATAGATAGATAGATAGATAGATAGATAGATAGATAGATAGATAGATAGATAGATAGATAGATAGATAGATAGATAGATAGATAGATAGATAGATAGATAGATCTACAGAACGAAGGAGTTGAAATATAAGACAAATCACAGATAGTGAGAGAGTAACGGAGAAAAAGAGATCTAGAGAGAGGAAAAGTGAGTGAGAGACAGGCAGACAGAGACAAACAGAGAGGCAGAGACAGAGAAAGAGAAAGAGAAGATCAAAAGGGCGGAAAATATGTTCCGACAGGAAAGTGTGAGAATGTACAGGACAGAGAAATAACATTGACAGAACAAAGGGCATCCAGTAATCCACTCCAGACAGAAATAATCTTTGTCGGCTTGACAGATGCCAGGACGGCTTAATCCTGGTTGTTTTCTTTTGTCTCCTTTTCTTTGTATATTTGTTTACTTTTATTATTCATTTCAAGCTTTTGTTTGTTTAAGTTTCCTTTACTTATAAAAAATGTATAATATGTCCAAACGTATCAAGAAGTAATATAGACATGCCTTTGTGTACATTGATGTCTGACAGAGAAAGTAAAGAAGAACATAGAAGAATTGTAAGGTTAAATTCAATTTGAGTACAACATATTGCTAAATTATTTTTCATAATGGTTACAACAAGGTAAAAAATCTTAATCGGGATTACGTTATTTGAGATATATTGTGGAATTTTGAAAGAGGCTCTGCAAGGCGACAAAAAAAAAAGTTCTCAACGTACTAACATTTTATTGCATCCCGATAAAAAATATTGTCGTTCAAATTGACGACTAAAACTGTGTGGTCAGTAGCTTCTTTAAAAATCAATAACGGCCTCCTTGTGTTTTCTCTTTGACAAAATGTAAATGAAAGGGAGGACATTGTCAAGGATTCAATCTACTGATTCACGTTCTTACGTTTTTCTTTAATTTTTCTTCTTTTAAAATCCTGTCTTTTAACGGACATTGCCACTCAAAACTTCCTGCAAACGGAGCTCGACCCTTCGCTATTCTGCCTGCCTCTTTTGTTGTTTTTCAAAACCATATTTTATATACCCTGTTCCCGTCTTCACGTTGGTCTGCCTTTATCTCTTCTTCCTCAGCGTCCATTATTTTATATTAGCCCAGAGCGTGTTTCTGAGGTCATTCATAGGGTTTGATGTGGCCAAACTATTTTAGCTTTAGCTTTAGCTTTTCCGCGATTAGCACTAATGCTGCTGGTGTAAGTTAGTTGGCTCATCTTAGACAACGCGTCTTTGTTTGGAATCATTTCAGTATGAGTTCAGATGTATGCGATAAAATTACGAAAAAAAAAAAAATGGTAGTAACTGTAAAGAAAGAAAGTTAGTAAAGATCCAAATTTGCCCCGTCTCTTTTCATAAGAATGATAATTCCTACATTTATTCTTTTAAGAAAACTTAAATCTTTGAAAGTTAAGAATTGCTCCATATATATGTTTTACAATGCCACACTCCATTTAGCATAAATTGTTGGGGTAGAGCAATACCTTAAGTGACAATATCACTTGGATAGGATTGTGAAAAAGGCAGGAAAAACGAAAACAAATTTGAAAAAGTGCTCTTCGAAAATCAAATACATACTGAAAGATAAAAAACACGCCATTTTCCCCCTATATGAAATATCATCACGCAGTGGTAGACTTCTGTCACACAAAACCCATACTGAATTCATTTGTTCCCACATCAGTTAGAGTGCAGCGAGACTTATCTTTGTCATATATTTATACTCCTATTGTCATTATAATTATTATCCTTTTGTTTTCCTCAATGAAGAATATTCGATGTCAATTGTGTGTGTATGTGAAAGAGAGAGAGAGAGAGAGAGAGAGAGAGAGAGAGGGGCGAGATAGAGAGAGAGAGGGAGATAGAGAGAGAGATAGATAGAGAGAGAGAGAGAGAGAGTATCTATGTGTGTGAGTTTTATAACCGGTGAATACGTTGTACATGATCTTTTCTGTAACCAAGTAAAATTTCCCACGTGCAATAATAAAGTAATATCGTAACCTATCGTATCTTACATGTACGATAATAAACTCAAAATATCGACGGATGAAACAAGGATGTTTTTGTATCTCGTGCAACTTTTTGTAAGAACATCGCGAACGTCCTTTTAATTATTTACAGGTAACTACGTGCATTTATGCACGTAGCGATCTTGCTGCGAGGTATTGTTTTATATAATTGTATATCACAACACTAGGCACACATAATTTACAGTAAAGGTAAATAACTGTTCAAGGAGAATTACCCTCCAGGAACTGAAATGTCGGTGCAAAATTAGATAGTTCTCTAACAAAACGAAAGAGGAAACAATAATAATAGCTTTGTTGTTTAAAGGAAGGATAGCTGCACTGCAATAAAGAGTTCAACTAACAACAACAATAACAACGACAACATCATAAACAGGAAGAGATGTGGTTTTTATTGAACATGTGTTTGTAGAAAAATAAAAAATAAACATGAAAGTTTTACAACATTGTTTCAAAGCTTAATGTACAGAGAGACATGGTTGGTAGAAAAATACAATAGTGCATGAAATTAAGAGTCTGACCGTCTAATGAATAAGACTTTGCAAGTTTAGCGGCTGTGGCACCTAAAAAATGCCAACTCAAGTGAATTCGTGCTAAAAGGATCAAGGACTGTAACGCACCTTTGTTGGAAGCCTTTGAATTTGCTGAGCAATGCCTTCGTCAACATTGAAACTGTCGTTTTTAAGGTTTCAATCAATATAATTATTGTGTCGATCGAAGTAGACAGATTTGCCTTGTAACTCAAAAAGGAATGAAAAACGGTATATTTTGCTTTCATGTTTTATGTTAATCCGTTGTTGTTTTTTTTGTTTTTTTTTGTGTGGGTTTTTTGTGTGTGCTGAGTAATTGTTTTCATCATCACAATCATAATCCTTATCAAAATCATCAGTGTTATTAGCAATAAACAAAATATATAATAAGATGCTTCTTCGTGAAGAAAAATACTCTTATTTTAACATTCTACCTTGTATGGCCAGGCATCTCTGACAGGCGACGCGTCTTCCCTCACCGTGGCACCGTTGGAGCATGGCTACCTGAACGAAGTCCTTCGCGTGACGTCAGCGGACGGTTCCCAGAGCTGTGTTGTCAAGGTCTTCCTCCCATACGCCAAGGTGAATACCACTAACAAGAATGAGTGACTGGTTTCTAAAGGTATAGGGTCAGCACGTAGGCTATATTGTGTGGGGATCTTACACCTTATGTCAGAAAATGTACGTGCTTCCATACACAGACAGCGCAGGGGTACCAGAATTTCTCGAATTATACTGACACCTATCCAACCGAGAAATCAACGAAAGCGCTAATCAGTAATCAAACAAAGTTACCGAAGTATTCAATTATAGGAAACATTTTTTGTCGAGGCGCAATAACAAGTGAAGTGTATGGAACCGGTTCTTAGTCATTCCAACAGTTTTTTTTTTTCTTTTGTCAAACCAAAATTCTGCAATATTTCTGAACCTGCTTAGATGCAATAATCACATCATTAAAAAAAAATTAACAATACATAAACTGAATAGAATGGAAGCAGTCGGTTTTGGTCTGTTACTTATTTTTGCTAAAATACCAACAAGACTACCGGCTGAGACAGGAGTCTAGATATCCCCACAGTCTCATGTGTGGCAGCACATAAACTTGTCAGAAGTTAGTTTTGGGGCACTTCTACATCAAAGCCTATATAATGGTGACGTTGGACGTTAAACAATCAACTCTTCTCAAATCAACTACTCGAACTATGAGTGTGCCAACCTGATCCCTTCTGGTTGGTTTGGTTTCAGTATAATGTGACCATCCGAGACAGACGTCCTGTTTTCCCAGTTCTGTTTGTCTGGCAGCAGATGGAATTGTGAGACGTCAGCTTTGGGACCCGCCCGTGATATGCCATAGTTGCGGCGTCAGACATTATAAGCCAACCCACCGACCAACCAAACAACCTTCTTTTTTGCATTAAGCTCAGACCACATAAAGGAAAGACAGACTTCGTTATTATATTTTGCTTCGAAGAAGAAAAAAGGCAACCGCAAACTTTCGGCCACAGGAGTACATTATGATTTTGTATTCCAAGACATGCGCAGATATTGATCGGGCTGCATAGCCTGCTGACAAAGTCTGGCTTTGATAAATGCATTCTCCAGCTGAAACAGACATAATTCCCCCCCCCTCCCCCCACTTCTCTCCTGACACACACATAAATTAGAGAGGAGAGAGAAAGAGAGAGAGATAGAGAGAGAGAGAGAGAGAGAGAGAGAGAGAGAGAGAGAGAGAGAGAGAAAGACTAACAGAGACATTAATCTGTCTGTTTAAAACAGAAGATGGTTGTGACAAACTAATAGTAGCTGGATTTTTTCTTGTTGAAAGGAGAACGAAAAAATATGTATAATTTTATGTGCAACTTATTTTACTTGATCTTGTCTTAGTTTAACTTCTCTTACAGAAACTCATCTTATCACGTCTTATCTTATCTTATCTTGTCTTGTCTTCTTTTATCTTCTCTTATCTTGTCTTCTCATCTCTTCTCCTCTCTTCTTTTCTCTTCTCTTCTCTTACTTTATCTCATCTTTATAGATATTTCCTTATCTTTTCTTATGTTATCTTATCCTATCTTGTTCGCAGTTCGCTGGTCCGAGTATACCATTAGAACCAGAGAGATGCAGGCGCCAACACGATGCTAGCGAGTACATGAGGTCCCTTGTCGCCGACTGCTGCGAGACTCCACTATTCTGCGACGATGTGAATAACATATGTAGGCCTAAACAACAAGTTCATTTGGCAACTTTTCATTTAGTTATCACTTATGTTATAAGAAGAAGAAAAAAGAACAATTGTAATCATTTAAGGGTTTTAATCTGTACTCTTAATTGTAGACAGTATTTAATGAAGGTACGTCCTATGATTTTTCTTGCGTGCCTTAAAAATGTTTAAAAAATAAATGATATATATTTAAACAAAATTTTTTTTTGTAATATAAATTATATCATGATCTTGCTTGCTTGATTTGAAGTCTCGACAACCAACTCACAAGTTTATTTTTTACCACTTTTGTCAACTAAGTGGGCAAAATTCTAGGAAAGGCTAGATGATTTGATGGAAAGAGGCGGGCCTCAAAGTAATAATTTCTTTCAGGCCCGCCTCTTTCCATCATAATTATTCTCTTTGGGAATTTGAGTCAAGGGTTGAAGCCGTCACCGCCACACTCGCTGTGGTTAATAATTATAAAAAGGCTGTCATTCGGTTACCTAGCAACGCCTCCGTCTGGAATTCATAGCTTCAAGATAAACAGTGCAGCTCTCTGTGTTAATTGAAAATACAGAAATTTCTAATCCAAAGAAAGGCACTAAAGGGAGGTATCTTTCTTCAAAGGGTCCTTTGAAAATGATTTATAAAAATTATGAACTAATTTTGTCATGGTTAGTTTTTTCAAGCCTGGGGGAAATCAGAAGTGTATTTTAACCACAACATTTTACCAATATTTCCATAGGATATGCAGGCCTAGAAACTGTGAATTCAATTTGAGTACAATAAATCGAAAGAATAAAAAGCACCAAAGCCACTATAATAATATGCAACCATTGAATTTAAGGGAATAAAATTATTGTGAAAAAAAATATCCATTAGCTAAAATACTCGACAGAAAAGGCATTAAAGTTTTTCTATTCTATTATAGGAAGCAAAGAATCTACTGTATAGGGTTTGCTTTTGTAAACGGAAAAGACAAAAAGGAATGATTGTAGAAACCAAGCATTTATTCATGAAATCGATGCTCAAAGTCAAATTTATCGAGTCTAGATCTCTCACAGTCTCCCGAATCTAGCACTTCTCTCTACCAAAGGCGTCAGCTGAATGCATTACTTAATGACAATGCTGTAAAAACGTGAATTTTTCATCAGGGCGTTTTATTTATTAATTGTAAAAAACAAAACAAAAAACTGAAAACAACAATAGCCAGTTGCAGTCGCGCAGAACAAAAAAGAAATTTAGATTTAGATTTCTTTTTGAAGCGCGGGTATTTAGCGTATTGCTTCAAATGGGGCATCGCATACAATGGTATTTAAAACGTTACTAAAAGATAGTGCATGTAGTAGTAGTATTATCGTATGGTTATATCTCCACATTTTCCCTGTCAAGAAGTTAACCAGTCATCGGCAGCTTGAACTGTATCATAATTTTAATCCATCAACTTTTGCTAAAGGGCAATGACTGATCATATGGTCGATTGTCTCAGCATCGATTTTCAAAGATGATCTTATGGTAGACTGCATATATGAAACTCACAAGCATCAGAAAGAACAAAAAAAAAGACTAATTATATAATGATGGTCATTTTTCTACTTTGACAGTGTGTTTAAAGGATTTCCCTGAACACAAAATATGGCGAGAGGATCTCATGACTTCTTGCAACCTTCAACTTGGGGGAAAACTAGTCGACGCTCTGGTCAGACTTCACTCTCAGAGTCACGTGACACGACTCGGCCAGGCCGGGTTCGCGCAGCTCAAAGAGAAATTTAGGTACAGGCTTTAGGATAAATTTTCAAATTAATCACTGTTAGTTGTTCCTTCTGCTGTATCAACTTCACGAAATAAATGCTCTCGCCTTGTGGTGATAAACAACTGATGTGTGTTATACGATTAACATTGCAATCATACATACGCATTTTTCTCTCCACATAATTTATTCTGGTTACATCCTCACCATTACGGTTGCCCTGTGGTGATTATGTTGAGTTGTTGGTTGCTTGTCGTCCAACGTCATGTTTATAGGCTAAGTTGTGGACGGGTCCCAAGACTAACGTGTGACAATTATACGTGATGCCACACAAGACAGCACGGGGGATGCTATGATCTGAGTCTCAGCTAGTCATAATTATTATACTGTGACTAACCCAACCAATAGGTCACAAATCGGACAAATAAACACCCCGTGGTGGTAAGCAACTTCGGTGTTTATTACATGTATTAAATTTACAATGCAATGATGCATGAGCATTTCTCTCCCCCCTCTCTCTCTCCCTCTCTCTCTCTCATACAATAAATCGAAAGAATAAAAAGCACCAAACTACTATAATAATATGCGACCATTGAATTTAAGGGAATAAAATTATTGTGAAAAAAAATATCCATTAGCTAAAATACTCGACAGAAAAGGCATTAAAGTTTTTCTATTCTATTATAGGAAGCAAAGAATCTACTGTATAGGGTTTGCTTTTGTAAACGGAAAAGACAAAAAGGAATGATTGTAGAAACCAAGCATTTATTCATGAAATCGATGCTCAAAGTCAAATTTATCGAGTCTAGATCTCTCACAGTCTCCCGAATCTAGCACTTCTCTCTACCAAAGGCGTCAGCTGAATGCATTACTTAATGACAATGCTGTAAAAACGTGAATTTTTCATCAGGGCGTTTTATTTATTAATTGTAAAAAACAAAACAAAAAACTGAAAACAACAATAGCCAATTGCAGTCGTGCAGAACAAAAAAGAAATTTAGATTTAGATTTCTTTTTGAAGCGCGGGTATTTAGCGTATTGCTTCAAATGGGGCATCGCATACAATGGTATTTAAAACGTTACTAAAAGATAGTGCATGTAGTAGTAGTATCGTATGGTTACATCTCCACATTTTGCCTGTCAAGATGTTAACTGGTCATCGGCAGCTTGAACTGTATCATATAATCCATCAACTTTTGCTAAAGGGCAATGACGGATCATATGGTCGATTGTCTCAGGACCACAACATCGATTTTTACAGGTGATCTCATGATAGATTGTATATATATAAAACTCACAAGCATCAGAAATAACAATAAAAAGACTAATTCTATAATGATGATCATTTTTCTCCTTTGACAGTGTGTTTAAAGGATTTCCCTGAACACAAAATATGGCGAGAGGATCTCATGACTTCTTGCAACCTTCAACTTGGGGGAAAACTAGTCGACGCTCTGGTCAGACTTCACTCTCAGAGTCACGTGACACGACTCGGCCAGGCCGGGTTCGCGCAGCTCAAAGAGAAATTTAGGTACAGGCTTTAGGATAAATTTTCAATAAATCACTGTTAGTTGTTGCTTCTGTTGTAAATATCATCACAAAAAATACTATTGCCTTGTGATGGTAAGCAACTGATGTGTTTTATACGATTAAGATTGCAATCATACATACGCATTTATCTCTCCATATAATTTATTCTGGTTACATCCTCACACCCTTCCTCTTGACTCTTCTCCATCCCAGTCACCCATTTGTCTCCACTCTGTACATTCAATCTCTTACACATGCCTCTTCTATTTATGTTTACCTGTCTACATTCAATACAACCCCATTCTGATGATCGCCAAATAGCCCGATCGATAGTGCTTTCCACTCACCACTAAGGGTTCAAAGGTTCAAATCTCAGTTGATGCCCCCCATCTCCTTAAGGATCCTTCCGATAAGCTCAGGAAGGAATACCTTATCAGAGATTAGATTTCTCTCTGCGCCATACGATCCCTCGCGGGCTGTTAAGGTCCCCGGCGTTTTAGCGTGATTGTCTCGGTGCCCTGGTGGGTTAAGTCTCTGTTTATGACCGCTAGCACAGCGGGGCAGTGGGTATTGATCTGCCTGGTAACTTACTTGGCCTTTGACCGGTAGACAATAATACTCTACTAAAAAGGGTCTTGCTCTTTTGTTGTTGTTGTTGTTGTTGTTGTTGTTGTTGTTGTTGCCGTTTTGTTTTTATTGTTGTTGTTGTTTTTGTTGTTGTTGTTGTTGTTTTTGTTGTCGTTGCTGTCGTTTTTGTTGTTGTTGTTATTACTGATGTTTTCGTGTGTATTTGTTTGTTGACTGGTTTGTTTGTTTTTTGCCAATATCTAGATTTGACCTTATGAGGTTCCTGAAAAAACAACCTACTTTTATGAGGAGATGTTAAAATAGACGATCTTTGCACGCTACGAATAAAAAAATAATGTAGGTTGTAACTTTTCAAGAAAATTAATTTGTATTAGACATTTCATATATCTTGTTACATTGCTTTTAGCCCACTTTAAACCCGATATTCGTTTTAAAGTCTTTTTCTTCGTGATTGTTAATGTACCATTTTTGTTATAATGGGTTGGATTTACCATGACTTCTCTCCAGTTTTAATTGTTTTTCCTTTTTTCTCTTTGCAGTAGCCTCAATTTCAAATGTTGGTGGTTGTTTTCTTGTGTGTGAGCCATCAATATCTCTATCAAGTATTCCCTATTTCTTTGTACTGACCCAAATTTTTGGTATTATTTCTATCAAGTGTTGGATAACCACTTGTTTTTTTCTGTCTACATGTTCTCGAAGGGTATGGTGTTGGGTTTTTTTTTTGTTGTGTTTTTTGTTTTACCTGAATCTGTTTTCTAATGGTGTTATTTGATAAAAATTAATGAGATCTACGCCATGTGTAGATGCTATATTTCTTAAAAATAAATAGAAATAGGGTACAATTCACTTCTAGCGTATTGAGCATGATAGGTTATGGTAGTGCGCTATATAAATGCAATATAATACATGTATTATTGTTATTTTTTTTTATCAGTAGCCTAAGAAGTAGCATTTTGCATTACCAAGCCCACCCTAAAAGTGTCATCTCAGTTTCTACTACAAGTATTGTATCTGTGTGCGACCATCCGAAACTATTCAAAACCTATCTTTCCTCCTGGGTTGTAGGTCACCAACGAATGAGCTACATCGCCCACCGCTATGATCAGCGTTATCTATTTGTTCTCAAGAAGGTCCGCTAAAAGTTGAAGATCCCTCTTCCAAGTTGTCTGGTGCTTCTCTTCACTGGCTGTCTGTTTGTGGGGGGCGCGGTGAACCTGGAGTAGAACGTTGTCTTCCGACGCGTAAGGTCCGTGGTTCGAGTCCGGGCTATTTCGCTCCCTACTGGTTGGGTCGGTGTCAGTTAAATGTGACTGGCTTAGACATGGAGTCATAGTATCCCCACGCTGTCTCGTGTGTGGCAGCACATAAAATTGTGACACCGTAGTCTTGGGGCCTGTCCACAATATAGACACATATATAGTGCTAAGCAACTACTGCCTGTCTGTTTGTCTGCCTGTCTGTTTGTCTGTATGTTTGTCTGTCTGTCTGTCTGTCTGTCTGTCTGTCTGTCTGTCTGTCTGTCTGTCTGTCTGTCTGTCTGTCTGTCTGCTTCTGTCTCTCTCCCCTTTCTGTTTGTCTGTCCTGTCTCTTTGTCTCCCCCCCCTCTCTCTCTCTCTCTCTCTCTCTCTCTCTCTCTCTCTCTCTCTCTCTCTCTCTCTCTCTCTCTCTCTCTCTCTCTCTCTCTCCTCCCCTCTCTCTCTCTCTCTCTCTCTCTCTCGCTCTCTCTCACTATCCTGTTTGCGATGCGGATTCCATTTCAACTAATGCCTTGTTTCGCTTAATGAGACTTTCAGTCACATCTCAAAATGAACAAATCTGTAATAGATAAGGCGGTATTGGTAAGACCCTATTGCATTTCTCATTATGCCACTTCTCAGTCTCCTGCCGAAGCTGATGGAGCTCCAGGACAGATACATGTTCGTGTTTACCGTTTCAGCCCAATCATCGCGACAACAAGCCCACGTCTCTCTCTCTCTCTCTCTCTCTCTCTCTCTCTCTCTCTCTCTCTCTCTCTCTCTCTCTCTCTCTCTCTCTCTCTCTCTCTCTCTCTCTCTCTCTCTCCATCTCTCTCTGTTTCTCCCTATCCATATCTCCCTGTTTCTCTCTATCTTCTTCTCTCTCTCTTTCTCTCTTCTAGGGGGGCGAGGTGGTCCTGAGGTAGAACATCGGCTTCCGACGCAAAAGGTGCGTGGTTCGAGCCCTGGCAACTGCGCTCCCTTACTGGTTGGGTCGGTGTCAGTATAATGTGACCGGCTGAGACAGGAGTCATGGCATCCCCACCCTGCCTCGTGTGTGGCAGCACATAAAATTGTCAGACGTTAGTCTTGGGGCACGTCCACAATAATGCCTATAATGTGCTGATGTTGGACGCAAAAACCAACTCAACATCAACAACTCTCTTCTACTTGCAATGTTGCGTCTTTTTCAGCTGATGCCTTGTGCATGTGATGCTTAATGGTGCTCTATCAGTGTAATGTATCTCAAAATACCTGTATACGAATCTGTAAAAGGATTTATTGTAATTGTACTTATGCCACCCCACTTTCACAGTCTCTTACCGAGGCTCGTGGAATATTCGGGGGTCTTCGTCTCTTCTATTTGCAATATGGATTACATTTCCAGCGAATGTCTTGTTACGCTTGCTGAGACTTTCTGACATTCAGTGTATGCATCTCAAGCTATACGTGTCTGTAAAGGATCCTGTGTTATTTTCTCCCGATGCTAATCCACAGTCTCCTGCCGAAGCTGACGGAGTTCCAGCATAGATACACTTTCGTGCTGCCCTTCCAGGCCAACCACCGCGACAACAAGCCCTGTGACGAGAAGGTCAGGGAGAAGATCGATGAGGTCATCCAGGACGCTGTAGTCATCAAGGCCATGCAGCTGGCGGAGGAGTGGCTACTGCAGGACAACGCCACCTGTCTCATCCACGGAGACCTGCACTGTGGGGCGGTGCTGGGGAAGAGCTCAGGCCAGGATGTCAAGGCTAGTGAGATACAGAGAGGGAGGGGAGAGGGAGGAGGAGGGAGGAGAGTTACAGAAAGAGAGAGAGAGGAGGGAGAGCGAGCGAGATAGAGAGGGGGTGAGAGGGAGAGACAGAGGGAAGAGAGATATAGAGAGGGAGAAAGAGAGGGAGTAGGCCAGGATATCAAGGCTAGTGAGATACAGAGAGGGATGGGGGAGAGGAAGAGAGTGAGGGAGATGGGGAGAGGGAGGGAGTTACAGAAAGATGAGAGAGGGAGGGAAAGCGAGCGAGATAGAGAGGGAGTGAGAGAGAGCGGGACAGATCAGGCCAGGATATCAAGGCTAGTGAGATACAGAGAGGGATGGGGGAGAGGAAGAGAGTGAGGGAGATGGGGAGAGGGAGGGAGTTACAGAAAGATGAGAGAGGGAGGGAAAGCGAGCGAGATAGAGAGGGAGTGAGAGAGAGCGGGACAGATCAGGCCAGGATATCAAGGCTAGTGAGATACAGAGAGGGATGGGGGAGAGGAAGAGAGTGAGGGAGATGGGGAGAGGGAGGGAGTTACAGAAAGATGAGAGAGGGAGGGAAAGCGAGCGAGATAGAGAGGGAGTGAGAGAGAGCGGGACAGATCAGGCCAGGATATCAAGGCTAGTGAGATACAGAGAGGGATGGGGGAGAGGAAGAGAGTGAGGGAGATGGGGAGAGGGAGGGAGTTACAGAAAGATGAGAGAGGGAGGGAAAGCGAGCGAGATAGAGAGGGAGTGAGAGAGAGCGGGACAGATCAGGCCAGGATATCAAGGCTAGTGAGATACAGAGAGGGATGGGGGAGAGGAAGAGAGTGAGGGAGATGGGGAGAGGGAGGGAGTTACAGAAAGATGAGAGAGGGAGGGAAAGCGAGCGAGATAGAGAGGGAGTGAGAGAGAGCGGGACAGATCAGGCCAGGATATCAAGGCTAGTGAGATACAGAGAGGGATGGGGGAGAGGGGAGAGAGGGAGGGAGAGGGGAGAGGGAGGGAGTTACAGAAAGATGAGAGAGGGAGGGAGAGCGAGCGAGATAGAGAGGGGGTGAGAGAGAGCGGGAGAGCTCAGGCCAGGATGTCAAGGCTAGTGAGATACAGAGAGGGATGGGGGAGAGGGAGGAGGGAGGGGGGGGGAGGAGAGGGGGAAGACAGTGATAGAGAGGGGATAAGAGAAGGAGGAGAGAGAGGGAGAGAGAGTGAGAGAGAGGGAGGGATGGGGAAGTGAAAGAGAAAGGGAAGAGAGTGAGGGAGAGACAGACAAACAAAGATAGACAGCTCGAGGTTCAGAGGGGTGAGACAAAAGGGAAGAGAGAGAGGCACACATTGTTCTAAGGATGTGTAATTTTCCAAGAGAGCCTTGTGAAAAGGGTGATTGTGACAAAGTTACGTTTTTTTCTCCATGTTTTTGTGTGTGATTTTTTAGACCTCCTTCTTTTCACTATGGTTAGAGGAATGTCGACTTAAAAACAACAACATTTATAACTTAAAATAATGTCTTAATATGTTCAAGAGCTGTTTTGAAGAAAATCCCATTGAAGATTTTTCAAACAAGCTCATAGACTGGTTGAAAAAGCTTTTACAAGCGGGAATATTAGATGTCCTTTGAAGTGCGTTAGCTTTGATATTGTCACCTTTGCGAGCTGGCCTAGGTGGTTGGGCGCGCGGCTTTAAATCAAACGACCCGGGTTCTATCCCACGATAAGTATACTGATTTTATATGCTACAGCATAGAGACAACGCGGAGATGTCAAGGCATCTGTCTCAGATTGTCACATTATGCCAGTAGGGGGCGAAATCCGACAACATAAATTTGCCTGATCATGGCTTCGAACCGGATACCCCTCGATTGATAGCCAAGCGTTGTACCACCTCGCTTCCTCTCTTTTCATAGAATTTTATACAATGTTTTAATAGGCGCATAACACGGTGTTGTATACATATATTTTTTTGAATTTTTGTTTTGTTTTGGTTAAGCTGACTTTGACAATGTATAGTAATTGGCACATGCACAGTTCAGTGCGGTAGTGTATTCTGTTAACAGATTACTATAACACAGATCGTCCGATGAATCCACGCTTGACTTAGAACCTGTAAAAGATCCAACATGGAGGTTTTGCAACTAGCCCAAGTAACCTTATGTCTAGTATATTTTTCGTTTCCTAAGTTAAGAGGAGCGACCTCGCTGATCTGCTCTAAAAAATTATTTAAATATATTTTCGTATTATCCTTTAAGCTTTGTGTGAATTTTCCTTCTCATAGATTTCTCTAGTCTTTGCACTCTGTTCAAAATCCAAAATCTAAATGTGGATCAGATTAACTCTTTGTAGGAGCGAGCCCCTGTCGAACCATATTCCTGTAACCACGATCTTCTGCCTCTCTCGTCCACTGCCTCCCGAACTGATGAGCAAGATCATCTTTCCATCTCAGACATTATCTTCCTCTTATTTTTAGAATAGCCTGGGTTCATTTTTATGTCCATCGATTATGTCATATACTACTTCGTGACCAACCCATCTTGGCTTTGGTTCTTTGATTTTGTACTCTGTTACACTACTTCAACTCAGCTGTCTGTCCTACAGATCATTGACACGGAGTGCGCGAGGGCGGGGCCAGAAGCCTTTGACGTGGCCCGCCTAGTGTGTAACTACGTGCTCCTGTACCACTACCACCACCAGAAGACGGGGCAGGGGGCGGGGTCAGGCCGGTGTGACCACACCCAGCTCATGGCGGACACAGTCGATCTCATTTGTATTACACGTAAGTTGTTTCTTTCGGGTTGGTTGTTTGTTGTTGGTTATTTTAACGTCAAACCAGAGAGTGTGAAATAGTGAGAGGTTTCACAGAGTGGCGTTTGCGTATGTGGTCGGGATAATTAAGGCGGTAGATGAGTTGAGTTTGTTGCTTAACGTCCAAAGTCAGCTCTATGTAGGCTATATTGTGGATGGTCCCAAGAATAACGTCTGACTTGTGTACGTGCTGCCACCCAGAGACAGTGTGGGGAGTCCAGACTCCTGTTTCAACCGGTCACATTACGCTGATACCGACCCAATCAGTACGCGAGGAAATCGCACTAATAAAATGTTTTACCGACCGTGAGTTTTGAAGCATGAACCTCTCTAGTGCAAGCTAAACATTCCATCACTTGAACCACCCCCACCCACGTAATAATAATTATGATAATGATATTGCAGCGGCCCCGTGCTGAAAGCAACATTATTAATTTTGTTATAGTTTAGTCAGTTAGAGGAAATGTCTAATTTTGAGCAGCGAAGAGTGGGATACTGACTAGAACAGTACATATACTTAGACCTGTTAAACGTGTTGAAATACGATCTTTACTTTGTTTTGCGTCCCAAATGTATCGCAAAGATTCCTATACAAAGACGGCCGCACCATCTGAGAATCAAATCCCTGTCCTCCTGCTTGCAATTCCAGATGTAGCAAACTGGCACAATTGGTAGAGCGTTGGTCTCCAAATTGAGATGCCCGCGATTAGAAACACCCGATAGTTCAAAGATGTATCTGTCCGATGTTGTACCCTTCTGGTTGATTCAGTGCCATAATAATGTGAACGAATGAGACAAGAGTCTAGGTATCCCAACACGCAAGCCGACCTGTCCACAATATAGCCTATATAGCCTATATAGTGTAGATATTGGACGTAAAGCAATCAACTCAACTGAACTTGCGATTTCATATCACTGCCTATTATTTAAATGCACTAACACCTTCATATTCTCCCACAGTGTCTAGATATATGGAGGGCATGAGCAAAGCCCTGCAAGAGAACTTTGACAAGCACCTTGTGTGGAAACAGATCCTCCTCTTCATGGGGATAGAGATTATTGGATGGTGAGTTTTCATTGGTAGAAGATTTTAGTATAATGCCTTTGTAGAACAGGATAACTTGGCTACGTAGCTTGGTGCATTATATCGAAATGTTGTCCTAATTAAGGTGGAAAATATAGTGAAATCCTTTTGTAAAATTCAACAGCATTGTTTCGAAGAGTAAATCCACCCGAAGCGTTAGTCTTGATAATAAATAATCGTTGCATTACGTCTGTGAGACCCTTTTGTAAATTGTGATCTTTTCTTAATCGATGTCTGTTCAGTGTATTTAAAATTCTATACAATATCTCAAATTGAATTGTGGATTTTTTACAAAGAAAAATAATGATTGTTTTCGCTCTGATCTAGTCAGTATCACACTTAGATCTCCTTAAAAGTCGCCCATGGAATTTGATGGTTGATTATAATAAATAGAACTGTAATAATAATAGAATATTCTAATTGAAAGAACTACTTAATGAAAGGCCTGGGTGTGTGGACGTAACTGACACGTATTTCTACATCACAATGGCAATGAAGCTAAGAGAAACAAAATTGAACATTTATCGTTTTAAGATTCTCTTCTTTCCTTAGAGACGGTATTTCAGCAAATCAACTAAGGTTTCAAACTAACAAAAAGGGGTGAAAGAGAAAAACGGAATCGTAAATATGTTTGCTTGTTTAAAAAAAACACAAAACAGTGTAAGGGTAGCAAGCTGTACATTTGATGATACGTTTACTTATTGCCATCTTGTTTTAATGTTTCTTAGTCTTGGTAGACCTCTAGCTTACAAAATCCATTCTATCACGCCAGCAAGCTATACATAACAGTCCCGGTACTAAGAGTGATCTCCCGTCGGTCGCTGCACACGTTAATAACAGTAAGTTTTGGTTTCCCCGATTTTCCCCTATTGAAACAAGGACGCTTCTCATCTTCCCTGGCAGGATATCCGGCCCCATGTCCCTGGCGTGTTTGGAAAGTTTCCCCGAGGCTCAGATCTTCTGCCTGAACACGGCGCTCCGTCTGCTGCACAGACAGACGCTTTCGCTGGACGCGCGGGGCGTCTCACAGCTCATACACGACAGCCACTAGTGCTTGGTTTATCACTCAGGCTGAGTTTATAGATCAAGCACTTATAGGGAATGGGGTTTCACCAAGAGTCGTGTAGCTTTGTTGGAAATTATGGGCTCTACTTTTTTTGTGTATTTTCATTAGTTCATCAAGCAATGTGGCCCGCAGACGAGTGAGTAGTGCTAAACAGTGCGCCAACTCCCCAGTCTTTAAGTGGGAAAGCAAAGGGCGCCAACAGACACAATTCGCCACATTGCTGATATGATGGTCTATCTCACAGATGGGTCCAAATAACACTGACTCGCCATTAGAATCTTTGCATAGTTCTCCATGATTCCTTTCTATACAGTTTTAAATTTTTAATTTCAGAATCAGTTACGTTAAAAAAAATAACAAACCATTTTCACTAGTTTTTGTTTTGTTTTGTTTTGTTTAAAAAAACTGATGGTTTTTTAGATATAACATTATGTTAGCAATGTGACCAATTGATGTTCATTAAAAAGGTTGTTGACCAATGAGGACGCATGGCTTCCAACAAAGTGGAATAACTCTTTGTGTGAAATCAAAGTCCCAATCATGTATACTTGTTACTTTGCAGCTGGCGTAGAAACTTTACTTTCCAACTTCAACATTGCCAATCTTATGTTATGCTTGTTCGTTTCGTGCCTCAGTAAATCTTCTCTGTGTCTGATGATAATGTCTCACGCAGTAAATATAGTTGATTACAAGTGCTTTGACATGGTTAACTTAAAAATAAGATCATGCTGCAATGTTTCGATCGCCTATTAGATAATTATAGTTAGCTTTTAATAATGTAGATTGTTTCTTTGGAAGCTTATATTATTAACTCCCCGTGCAGTTTTCACGATGTGTGTCACCTTGGTTTGGTTTGGTCGGTATCAATAATAAGCTTATAACCTGTCAAGGCATAAGTCATTGGCTAGAATGCACACACATAACGTAGGTTACGTCTCGTTGTAAGCCTTTTTATTCTTATATTGTTGCGACGAGATCTAAGCTACGCCTTGTTTGTGCATTCTACCCCTTGTAACCATCCTAGTTCTTTATCTGTGTGACATATGTCTTGGGATTCGTCCGAGATAGAGAGAGTGAGACAGAGAGAGATTGGCAACGAGAGAGAGAGAGAGAGAGAGAGAAAGAAAGAGAGAGAA
>RQTK01000878.1:26912-177981 GCA_003991915.1 Elysia chlorotica
TTTTATTCTTATATTGTTGCGACGAGATCTAAGTACGCCTTGTTTGTGCATTCTACCCCTTGTAACTATCCTAGTTCTTTATCTGTGTGACATATGTCTTGGGATTCGTCCGAGATAGAGAGAGTGAGACAGAGAGAGATTGGCAACGAGAGAGAGAGAGAGAGAGAGAGAGAGTCAGTTATTGACCATGGAGGTTAAGAAACCACTTAACAAAGTTGTCGCAACAACCGTCTTTGCCTACATAGAGAGAGAAGATGAATAATCTGCCCCTGCTAGTTTCCTCGCAATGGTAGGCATCTACGCTATGACAAATATCATTATTTCGAAAATTATTCCCGTGGCAATAATCTTATTAATTGTTTGTTTGTTTTTCAATCTTTTTAATGCGCTTTCTTCACTATCATCGTCTACAACATTACTTCTGGATTTTTTTTTTCGTTTTTTTGGTTGTTGTTGTTGTTTTTTTTTTTTTTTTTTTTTTTGCTTGTTTGTTTCTATTATTTTGAGAGAAGAAAACCCCTCTCTTCCATTTGAACTATGATAAAAACAATACTATTTAAAAACTAAAATGTTAATTTGAATCGATGACCCTGAATCTACCAGTGTTGACACACTTTCAGGTGCATCTTGTTGTTATCAATTGTCGTCTTGACATAAAATTATATATATCGTTTTTCTTGTACAGTTATAGATCATAACAGCTGGGTTTTTTTTTTTAAAGACAAAGCTAAGGTAATCAATCATTGAAGATCATGTTATTCAAAATACTCGCTCAAAGTTTTACTCACATTACTCATCGCATTCCGCTGCTTCTTCTGGTTTAAAAATCTAGTTCTCGTTTTCATCCCGTGATGACCATCATAAAGCAATGAAACAGTAACAGCATCAACAGCAACAACAACAACAACAACAACAACAACAACAACAACAACAACAACAATGCCAATAACAACCAGTTTTTAGTCTACAGCACCCTGTACACCTAGTTGCTAAGTAACTTAATAATACCAGTGGTGTAAAAATACCACCAAATCATAGTTTTAAAAAAGTCGGTTTGTTTGAAAAAAAAATGATTGACAAAAAGGGTGAGTATGCTAGTGTTGAACACTGACATAGTGAGCAGAGTGAATTAGTGGTATAGATGACAGTACTTCCATGTCCTTCTTTGTATTAATTTTGGCGGCTAATGGAATTTCAATTTAAGACCTCATCATCACGGAGTGCCGTGTCGGTTGGCGTTGGCGATCATCCTCCACGTCTCTCTATCCTCGCATTTCACATCCAGGTCGATCCATTAGATCCACCGATCCAGTTTCTTAGCCCGTCCCAGATCTTTTCTATCTGTCTTCCTCTCGCTATCTTTCCATTCATTTTACCAGCTGTAATAACATGTTATAAATATATATAACATATGCGCATGACATGGTCAACGAATTTTGCTTGTAATGTTTAAGACAAAAATCGACTTAAAAGAGCGCTTAGCGGACACACAAAACTTAAAGACTCCAAAGACGTTGCACAATCAATTGTTGTGACAATACTGTGCTTAAGCTTCATGATATCTGAGTTACTATGAAGATCCTGCAGGTAGCAAAGTCGTGGACTGAAAACCTACTGTATTGCTTAGTATCGGGCCTGAACATAAGAAAAACAAGCTCACACACAACAAAAGAAAAACAAAACAAACACAAAAGCAAGTCTTTTTCTCCAACATACCCTCCACATTTCAGCTCATTACTTTC
This sequence comes from Elysia chlorotica, assembly GCA_003991915.1. Taxonomy (NCBI): domain Eukaryota; kingdom Metazoa; phylum Mollusca; class Gastropoda; family Plakobranchidae; genus Elysia; species Elysia chlorotica. The sequence goes on from RQTK01000878.1 coordinate 28,655, forward strand.
AGCTGTGTGCTATCAAATTAATGCTCCTCGTTGTTGAAAAAAAAAGCAATTTGTGTTACTGTGAAATAACGTATGTAGAAAAGCCAACAATCACTTAATGCTGATGTTATTTGCTTCCTATTTTGAAATCAACGAGTAGATCTGTCTAAGTCAAGTATCACCGTTATCATTTAAAAAGTGAAAAAAATAATGAATGTTTTTTTTAAAGTTTAAAACTGTTTTTCAGACAAAACAAATCACCCATTCAATCACCCAAAAAAAACAAAAAACAACAACATGCATTTGTTATTATGTTGCTATGTATCTCTTTCTTTTCTCCCAGGTTGTCTGCCTGGTTGTTAACTTGCTAGCCCCCCGTCTTTATATTTTTTAGTATGGGTCTTCTCATTTTGGTTTAGAGTTTTTTTTCTACTTATTGCCTACCTGCCTGTATAAGAATGTGGCTATCACGTGCAAACATTTGATGTTATTCCACCATCCAATACAAGTAAAATGATGTATGTCTGACAGACACATTTTTTTTTCTCAAATGTAATTGTGTATTAATTTTTATAGATAATCATAATGTGTCTTCAATTTATGGATATAAACTACAAAAAGCAAGATATCAACAGCAACAACAACAACAACAACAACAACAACAACAACAACAACAACAACAACAACAACAACAACAACAACAACAACAACAACAACAACAACAACACCAGCAACAACAACAACAACAACAACAACAACGACAACACCAAAAACAACTGCAGCAGTAGCAACAGCAGCAACAACAATAACAAAAAATAAAACAACGTATGATGTTGATACTCTCCCTTGACATTCCACTTGTCATTTCTTATCCACAAAGAAAAAAAATTGAGTTAATATCGTTATCCCTATATTCCTAGAGCAATGTTTCCATTCTAATGAATGTCCAGCTTATTTATTGTTAATATTTTGAAATTGATATTATTGATTTTTATTGAAACATTCCACGATGTAATTTTTCTGCGGCGAGTGAAAGGAAAAGTCTCGAATGTGCAAATGATGTGAGATTATAAATCCTGCTTTTTAATGCTAATATAATTAAGTTTCCAATTGCATTGTTTATATATGATTTCTGCTGATTGCTACTTGTCATTAAATTAAAACATGCTTAAAGCTATATATTAAAGAAATAAGATTATACACGTGAATTTTACATTGATTTGTTTTTGATTGAGCAAATGTTCGTTTAAGATTTTACCCGCCTTTTCCCATTCATTCCCGTTTTGAAAAAAAATTGTTTAACAACAAGGTAGTGTCTCTTTTCTGGCTTAGGTAAGAAGAATAAATGGACATCTAAAAAAGAATTCTAGCAACCGGATTGGCTATTGGAAATAGAGTGGCAGAACATATTCTATAAATAGCAGCTATTAATTACGGTACCATAAAGGTAGTGCTTCCGTAGGTACACGTATACCCACAGAAGCGCTTGATTCTGTGGGTACACGTATACCTAAGGAAGCGCATGCTTCGGTAGGTACACTAAAATTAGCCTGTAGATTAGATCTACAGAAGGGCTTGCCCATAAAAGGTGACAAGCTTGGGGCGTTTAGCTGTTACCATTATTGCCGCTGATTATCAGAATATCAAAGCATAAATATGAAATGACAACCAGAATGGTTGAAAAGAAGCACAGCAGGAAAAAAAACAATGAGAAAAGATAATGGACTGAGCCACAAAATGGGTAAATTAAGGGAAAACAATGAAAGCAATGATGGATCGGGAAGTGAGGAGGGGCATGCTTTCACCAACGTTACAATTTAAGCACGACCCTTAATGAATTTATTGTATTTTGTCATAGTTGAATCCATATCTAGATTACACCGCTTTTACAGAGCTGGGTCTATAACAAAGCAAATGAAGGGGCGGGGGATATTGGTTTGATAATAATTATCTTTTCTATATCCGACTAATTAGCCCATAGACTTGGACTAGGGGTTGTATAGGAACAATATCTCAGAAAGTTTACAACAGTTAATAAACTAGATTTTCTATGTAGCTACAGTAGATTCAATCATTCATTATAAAGGATGGGCCTAGAATCTAGACATTTCCAGCACTATATAATCTAGAACAATATATAGATCTTGTCTCTAGAGATCGTAAACCATGGCATGGATCCGCATGGGTCTAAGGTATATTTATGATCACCCCCCCCCCCCCAAAAAAAGAAGAAGCATGGGTCCAGATATAGACAACAACAACAACAACAACAACAACAACAACAACAACAACAACAACAACAACAACAACAACAACAACAACAACATCTCTATAAGCCTTAATGAAGCCTCTAAGTCGGAAATTTGCTATTTCAACAGACAAATTACAGCTACATTTTACAAGTACTTCATTAAGTGTATCTCGCCTTTTCTTGATCATTTGAAAAGTTTTGAAAGTTCTTCCTACAAAAAGATTCAGGTTTAGTGATACTTCGTCTAGAACCGGCTCCAAGGAGGCTGCCACGTTATTGTTGAACCATTCAGGCATTCAAGATCGGAAAGAAATAACCAATAGAAAAGAAAGAAGGTCCAAGAAAGAAAGTAGAAACGGCCCTACAAAGTCTTAAAAAAAACTTTTGTTGTGATTGGATTGCTTAAAATAGTAACAACGAGAATTTTGATGACGTATTACGCACGTGTACCTACCGAAGCAAGCGCTTCGGTGGGTACACGTGTACCCACGGAAGATTTCCTAATATAAATCCGTGAGTGGCAGAGATAACTATTTGAAACGCGAGATCACTGAGAGTCATGGACAGTAGTTAGAAGGCATGCTCTATTTTAGGTTCCAGGCAGCTCATCAAAAAAGAGGATCGGGTGATGCTAGACTGTGCGGCTTAATCTAGGGCTGTAAGTACACCGTCTTAAGTACATCGCGGTAGCTTGAGACTCATTATGCGATTAAGAAGGCTTACGACGGGTCATTAGCTACTGCGACGTTGTAATTACGGCTAGTCTTTAAAAAGGGAACACGGTTTTTTTTTTCGATCTACTACAAGATAACACCTAATAATAGTTTTTGAAAACAGATATGACGTTTCTGTTCGTTGAAGATGTTTGATGTTTTCTACCGAAGTAGAGTAACTTTTAGCGAAATGTTATTCCAATTACAGTTCATAAAGGAGCTTTTTTTTCGAAAGTGACAACTTATACAACTGAAGAAGAGCGAAAACACTGGGAATACAAAAATGGTTTAGTAATTTGAACACTGTAGTTTACACACATGTGTTTAGACAATACAATGTATAAATGGGACTGGAAAAAATACGCCCACTTTCTAAAAAAGGAGCAGATTGAAATAAAAATTAATAACATTGAATGATTATGTTGAATAAATGGGAGGGATAATTGAGAAAGGGCAAAAGGGGCACGGGCTAAGAAATCAAAATAGTGGATAATATATGCCACGTTATTTAATGTTCCTACGGTTTATTTCAGTTCAAACCAAGTAGATACAAATACACCCATAGCAGAGGAGAACGAAAATTATAACATGCTGATGGCTGACATTACTGTGGCGTAGCTGAAAAAAAAATCCAAGATTGGTTACTTAACACATACCTGAACAGATAGATTGGCTGGGATAAACCGATATAGATAAAACGATGGTGCGGTCGCGCCATAAGAAGCAGCAACAATAGCAGTATTAACTCCAACTATCAACTAGATTCTATCAAAACTGGACCAAGGAGTCGTCTGCCCAAGAGATGGTCCGACAACATCCGGGACCTCGGTGGTGCCTCTCGTCTTATAGCTTTGAAGCAGGAGCATTTTATTCTGTTACAAACAACAGAAATAAAATTGATGGATTTTTTATTCGAATCCTAATCGTCACCGTAATTGTATCTAAAGGGGGCCATACACGATAAAATTTTATTTCAAAATTGTTAGGGGATATTATTAAATTTTTGTCTCTTAATTTTGAAAGATTCACTTTTGTCAAAATCTTCCGACATGGACGTACAAGTGACCATAGCACTTGTTATTGCCGTATACCCGTGTGAAACACCTCACAAACGGCACAATTGATCCAAGAAGGGTTATCTATAATAATTTTCGCGATTAAAAAAATCTCGTGAGTGGGTCTCTCTAATTCCGGCATTAGTTCGGCATTAGGATGAGGGATTGGTTTGTCAACTTGAACAATGCAGCAAATCAGCAGCAATGTTTTTAAAATCAATTAATCTGAAAACTATTTAGAGGTAGATAAGCCATCCACCAAATTCAGAAGTGGTTTAATGTAATTTAAAATGCGCACTGAAATGGTTAAAATGATGAATTGGGTACTAAGCGCACATAATCTCAGATTCGGTACAAATCATAAGGAATATTATATTATAGTTCCTTTGGGGAAAAAAAAGCGAAAGGTAGGCACAACGTAAATGAACCCCGGAAATAGCAAAACGAAACAACAACGAACCAGCGTGCTTCTTGAGTGATTCTAAAATAAGTCGCAGTGTGCTGAGCATCTCAAAACCCTAAAGTCTATTTTATTGACAGATATATTTCCATAAGACAGTAATTTAGATAATATCTAAAGTGAAGAATACTAAGCAAACCTAGACCTATCTATTTCTTGTGCATACATCTGGATCTAGATCTAAATCTATTTACTTCTAACGTTTACCTCGGTGAAGCGGATTGTTCGCTGAGAGGTTCAGCACATTTTCACCCACTTTCATCAAGAGATTCATCTTTCTCGCCTACGACGAACCAAAAGAAAAAGACATGGTAAGTTAATCATCCTATTAGTTTCGAAAGTAGAACATATTTTGTATAATCAAGAGTTAATGCCTTTCTGTTAGAGTGAACATATTCTATTTTTCTAGACGCGGGGCCATGTGTACAGCACTTGTGTGCGGAGTGCAATGCTCCATGCTAGCGAGACATGGCCCTTGACCAAGCCAAACCTTCAACGCCTGCAGAGAAACGACAGGGCAATGATAGGACAGATCTGCAATGTGAAGCCAGAAGATCATGTGGCCACCACCAGGTCAAATAAGCTATTGACGCTTCTTGGCCTTGAGGACCTGAACCTCATTCTGAAGGAAAGGAGACTCCGGTGGTATGGCTATGGCCACGTGGAACGATCAAGCGGAGCTATCAAGACAGCATTGGACATGCAAGTAACAGGAAGTCGTGGAAAAGGGAGACCCAGAATGACATGGAAGCAGGTGACAGAGAGGGATCGGAAAGACTGGAAACTCTCAACAACTGACCCTCATGACAGAAACACCTGGAGATCTGGTGTGAGATCAGCCATGCGTGCAGCAAGCCAGCTACCTGGAAGGGGGTCCACTGATGTGAATGTTGCCCCAGTACCTGCACGTTAATCAAAATACCGATGATGATGATGATGATCTAATATATTGTTGCTCAAGGTCCTAGATTTAGCCTTAGGTTCGCAACATCTTAATCAGTGTTAGATCTAGAGAGAGTCTAGATCTAGATCTATACTTCAAGACCAAGTCCATTTCTGAACTAAGGGAAGATCACACTTGTAATGTTCTGTAGTTGGTTTAGTGCATTCTTATAAATGTCAGTGTAAATGACAGATTGTAGATCTAGATCTAGATCTATGTGTTATATTCAGGCACCAATAGCACAAAAAGTACTTTAAGTAGCAACCAAGAGCTGACATGCAGGTCTACACATTTTATTGCAGTTGGTGATTATTCGACATTCGTGCTAATAAATTTAACTTCATTAATCAGAACTATTGGACCTTTTAATCCCTTTGGAGTAAATAAATTCTGTGGTTTTCTGTGGCATGTAGATCTAGATCTAGTTGGTGTTCAGTAAAAAAAAAATCATGGACTTTTAGCCTAAATTATTTATACTTATAGATCTATAGATCTAGATCTAGTAGAAAGACCAGGAAAAACCCACGAGAATTGTTTTCCAAGCCCACTTCTAGACCTGTATAATGTGTATTGCTATTCCTTTCCCTCACACTCTCTTTTTCTTTCATGGCAAGTGAGTGATTTTAGATCTTAAAAGATCAGACTTATTACTGAAAAATGTTTTAACAACCATCAGTGACATGATGATGATGACCAATCCTCTCTTCCTCTCAATCTTTCTATCTTTTACTTATGGGCGAAATGGAATGGCTGAGACGCTGCAAATTACATGCACATCAGACTTTGAGTTAGACCTCTAGATTAAGATCTGAAATTTTCTTCACCCTTTAGCCTCCTGGAAACCTCTCTCCCTCAGTATCTATTGTTTTTTTTCACCCTCTCTTACTCTATCCCCGGACCATCAGTATTTATTCTAAACGAACAGTCGTGGGCAAAACAATTTAGATCTAAATAATAATAATAGTAATCCTCATCCATTAGCTTCCCTGCCCCCTCTCTTTCTCTACCTCATGGGCTCATATCTCTTTCTCTCTCTCTCTCTTCCCTCTCTAGTTCCCATAGACATTATGTTCAATGGCCTTGCATTGTTTAGCTCGTCTGTGACCATTTTCTTTCTCTCACCCCTGCATAGCTATCTTTTTAGTTTTTATCACTTTATCTTTCTCTGTCACATTGTAAGAGAAACAAACAAAAGAGACTTAAAATATCAGGTTCTTAACCGACATTCTGTACTGTTCAGATTGCTTTGATTTAAAGTTGTGCTGTTGATCGAAAACAAACAAAATTCACTACTCTTAGATTTCAGTGGTTACAAAAAACTTTCTACTGCTACATTTCTCTCTATCATTTACTCATTTTAAAGTTGTAAATTTGCAATTAATTCCCTCTACTATTTTTTTTTAACTAAACCCAGGCATCTGATGAAGTTAACAGCAAAGCATACCCTTTGGCTGATCATGAACTGACTACCCAAATATTGGAACTTGTTCAGCAGGCATGCAACTACAAGCAGCTCAAGAAAGGGGCAAACGAAGGTTGGTGGAGTTTGCACTAAATGAACACAATTCACATGATTTTAAATTCATACTAGTGTCTTGCCGCATCATGTTTTAAGTTGAAATATAAAAATTTGGTGTTGGAGTAATTTTTAATTGAGGTATATATTTTTAAAACATGATATTTATATAACCTTAGAGCTTGGTTCAGTTTTGCCGACACTAAGTTACATATTTCAATTTCATTTTTTTTTTCTGTTGATTAGCAGGGCTCTTATTGTCTCTTCATTTCGTAATGTGTTATTTTCAAACTTGCGCATTTTAATTTTTTTGACCCCTCCTTTGCTTTTCCTATCACACCTAGCAACAAAGACCCTCAACAGAGGACTGGCAGAGTTTATTGTCTTGACAGCAGACACTGAGCCTCTGGAAATCCTTTTGCATCTGCCACTCTTGTGTGAAGACAAGGTGAGTGATACCTTTTTATTTTGGTTATAACTATAAAATTCTTTTTTTTTTTTTTAATTCGTTACTGAGCTGTTGTTATGATGTACTGCCATAGTAATGCTATTTATAGTCACTGTCTCTTACAGAAAAAAAGCATTTTCCCTTGTCAGACTTTCCCCACTTGAAGTGAATTTTTTAAATTCTAAATAAGAACACATTGCTTCAAAAGTAAATCTTTTGCTCACTGTCATTTTATTTTGGCATGGTACTTTCAAGGGTTCATTTTAATAGTCCATTTCACATTTTTTTACACAATTGCCCATCTTTCTCGTTTGTGGGTTGAATAAAAGATAGTGACATGTTTAGATGGGTAATTAATTGCAGATACTGACCAATTTGCTGTTTTTACATATTTTTTTATTAATATTACTTTTTGTAACTTCTTGTCAACAGAATGTTCCTTACATTTTTGTGAGATCCAAGCAAGGTAAAAGCCTTTTTTTTTATTATATTTTTTACTTACTGCTACTTGGTTCAAACAGGTGTAGTTTAAAAGAATGTTTAAGACTTAGTTAGGTGTCAATTTTATTTGCAGTATTTGAGGCAGCTAAATGGAGATGTTGACATGTTAACTTGACCATTTTAAACATAATTCATCTCATATATAAGATATTTATTTTTTATAATTGTCAGTGGAAGAGAGATCATTTGAAATTTTCTTACCTGCACAAGTTTTGTATTTGAGTCTTGGAACCTTCCACAATCAAGCCCAGTTGTTTGGATATTTATAAACCAATATATATATATGTCACACGAAATTTTAAATGATATAGCAGAGCTGCCAGTCGTCCCACAATTGGTCGAATAGTACCTCTTTTTGATGCCTTGTCCCGCTTGCAATGTGAAAAAATGTAGTTTTCTCCTGCTTTGAGCATGTTTTGGGAATTTCCACCCTCGACAGCCATTACTAAAAACAAATACACATTTCCATTTCATTTTTCATCTAGTTTCGCACCGATTCATGACATCATGTTTTTTTTTTTTTTTTTTTCCAGCGCACGGTTCGCATACTATTAATTTTAGTATCGAGAAACAAATCTAGCCCTATCATAACCTATTAGTGTAGACCGAGCAAAAATTCGAAAGGCTTAGTCATTTTTAAGTCACATTGTTCCCGAATACAACATTCGCTTGTTTGTCTATTGTCTTCTCTCTCTGTGCCTATCGCCCCTCTACCCAACCCTATCTTTCTCTCGACAAATCTATAGGCTCACACTAAAGAAAAAATCTATCTTATATCTATTGTTTTCTACGGAGATGTAAATTTTCTGTATATTTACAGTATTCAGTTTAAAAAAAATCACCAACAAAATTTCTTTAAAAAAAAAAAAATTGCCAGTTGGAGTTCTGTCATAGTTCTTTGTTAATCTCTGTGCAGCTGTGCATTGACTTTGTGTAGACTTAGATTAGACTTTCATGATTTATTGATTAGAAATAGTTTGATGGAATGTGTTGATCATATTGGTCCTCTGGGCATTGAAGAACTTGATAAAGGCGTAAAAATTGGAATTGTTTAGATATTTTTTAAATAGCGCATTATCAAATTACTACCGTAAGTTTAAAGAACCTGTTGTGGCTTACAGTTACTGCATCACTAGAGTCAACTGTGGTTCCAACGGAAAAAGGCCCTGCATAGCCATGCTAAGAACAAAATCACATCAGTGCTCATAAAGCCTTGAAAATCAGCAAGGCTTACTGATCACCCTCATTTTGGTCCAGTTTGGCTATACAATGTGTAAATTCTCTCAATACAATAAAATTAAAAATAAAGCATACAGCTCAACTTAATTTGATTGAGAAGTACACTGTTCTCATATAAATTAATATACTATTATGTACTACTGACATTAGTTTAGGGTGTGTTTGATATTCTACATGGCTCTGACGTTTTGTGAAAAAGTTCAGTACAAAAAAAAATGATCCAGTTAACATCACTGTTTCTAGTTCTATATCAATTCCATTGCACTTGTGACATGTTCGATTTGCTTTGACACAAATCTTAGTTTAAACATTTAAAAAAATAAGCCTGCTCCAGCTATATTTAACTGACTTGTCCGTTTTTGTCCATTGTTATCTCTCTGTCTCTCCCTCACCCTCTCTCCTTGTCCCTATCATGTCTGCAAAACTATGCATAGTTCTACAAGGGCTCAAACTAATGGACAAATCAGATAAGTCCTTTAGTTTGAGCCCTTTTATTGTATGTAGCTTTGCCAATATGATAAAGACTTTCTTAGTCCTACTGTTAGTATCTAGTTTTACGTTTATTACTTATTTGTTCGTGTCTCTAACAGACTCAACCCACACATCCCCCACTCTCTCTTTGTTTGCATAGTCCCTGCATAAATTCTATGTTTACTTTCTCTCCCTTCCTCCTCCACCCCCCTCTTTCTTAGTCTCTGTCTGTCTCTTTCTTTTAGTAGAATGTCTTCCTATATAAGTGCATCCATATAATGTTGATGACCAAAGTTAAACTGAATAGTATCTGTAGGTAGTGAAACATGTTACGTAAAGAATTTAGTAAAAAAAAAAAAAAGTCTATTTTTTAGGAAAAATATAGCAAAATTGCCACTGCAGTTTTTTTTTCCTTATTTGAATTTTTTTTTTTTTTTCAAAGAAATGAGTGCAGAGGAGCATGTCCCCGCCCTCCTAGTTTGGCTCCTGATTGCAACCAGCGATTGTTTCAACGGCCTGTTAGATATATGTACCAAAAATGTCCCTCTTAATTAGAAACTCAGGTTGGCAGCTTAAATTTTGTGTAACTATTTTATATTTATCTGGGAGTTTTTTTTTGTGTGGTTGCAAATTTTTAAGTTTAAGTGAAAATCATAAATAACTGGTTTTGTTTCTATTTTAGCTCTTGGGCGTGCTTGCGGTGTGTCCCGGCCTGTCATCGCATGCTCCGTGACACAGAAGGAGGGCTCCCAGCTGCTGAACCAGATCCAGGCTGTACAGCGCAGCATTGAGCGTCTTCTGATCTAAAGCGTTTGAGTAACGTCATCTGAACACCTGTTTCATGGCCACAGTCTAATCACCAAGTTTTATGTTTCATTTCATTGTGTCCATTGAGTATCATAAACCACCTTCGCTTCCATTTTGTAAATTTTCAATTTTTAAATGTATGTCCTTCAAGAAATTGTTGTACCTTCAACTTGTTAGACAAAAGGTGTTTTTGGCACAAATTAAAGATGAAATTATAATTATTGAAGCAGTATTGTTTTATGTTACATATATGATTTTTACATGTGTGTTGACGAGACTGCCATACTTAACAACATTGGCCAACCTTGATCAAATTAAGCATTTTAATATAGCATTCGAGGATGACAAAGTTCTCTCAGATATACATTTACCAAACATGTCTTTTATGAGCAAAGTTGTGTTGTTTTTTAATTTTCAACATCTGTTTTGTCTTGTCTGAAAAGACTAAAAAAATTTTCTATCTTTAGTTTTACCTCTGGAAATAATTAAAAAAATCAAATAGAACTAAAATGAATACTCTTTACAGATATGAGTGAATTTTAAGAACACAATGTCATACAAAAGGTATTAAGTCAGGGAGGAGGACATTTGTATTGATCGATGCCAGTTTATCCCTGAAGCCGATCATTCATAGATGTGTAGATAAATTGCTGCCATCAGCAATATTGCTAACAATATCCAAAGCAATAATTGTCTTCCATCTGTCCACACACGCGTCGACAAAGTCACTCGATCCACAAGCTGTACTTGTGCAATTATGTTAAAACTTAAATGCAGCATTAAGCAGCAGCAGTAACGACGCTCTCTGCAGCTATGATTATTAAGATTTGCAGAAGAGCTAAAAAAAACGCTCCTGTAGAGTATGGTTGAAGTCATGGCTACTAAAAAAAAATCCTCATCCCATGTTAATTTAATAAGGTAATCACAAGATATTCCTAAAGACTAGAAAACTATTTGAGCATGAATAAAGAAACAAAGAATAATTAATCTTGACTTATTGGAAAGGATTACCCCTCTGATTAAAAAGCAAGATACTGTCATGCGCTCGGCTATTAGTACAACCACACATGAGCGACTTGCTGCCACTTTGAGATTTTTTATATTACATCAGCTTATTTCAAGACGGACTGCAAAAGAAAAATCAGCAGGAAGAGAAGAAACTCAATTTTAAATAACACCAATGAGTAAAAAAGTTCACCTTTGTTAATTGTCTCATTCAGTTCAAATAAAATCGTGTTTGGATTTTTAAATAATTAACAGATCCAGGTAACGCGATTTTCGAAGTGATGTAAAGATATGTCGTATAATTACAATGTACATGTATACTGATAGATAATTTAATAAAAAAAAAAAAAAATGGACGGGAGTGGGAAGACAAGAATTGTAAGTTTATAGAGGCAAATGATAAAACAAAATTTAATTCTCTACATGTTCTAAAAAGCATCTCTACGTGTAGACTTTGCTAATTTTTGGTTGAGAAAACCAAATCTGTTGTCAGATTCAAATTCTGATGGCTCATAAATGAACATTTGACCATCAAAAATAGCCTACTGCAAGGGCGTCAGCTTTTCTGGCCTAAAAAAACAAAGGGCCCGCCGCAGATTGACAAGGTCGCTCGGCGCATGCAATTTATTTTCAGGATGTACCAGTCGATGAGCAATCAGCTTTCGATGTCGATAAATTTCTGCAATATCGCCATACACCAAGATATTGCCAAAATGATCGCAAAGCGATAATTTACAGCAATTATTGCAACGTCTATGGCCGGCTTAAGTCTAAGACGAGTAGTAAACTAGCAAAAACTCGTGTACGAAAATTTTGTTTCTTCAAAGTTAATTTATTTCAACATGTTAGTTACTTCACTGTTTAAGATATGGTATTCATCAAAAGGCAAATTTAAATACATGTACATGTATTACACCCACAACTAATAATGAAGATACACGTACCTCCTTAGAATAGGAGTGATAATTGTTCCAAAAAATAGTGCAACACACTTTTTACGACAATAAGCATCCTAATAGAAACAGAAATGTTGAAATGCTTTTGAAGGAACTACAATTGTTTCAGTTGCCACATAATAAATTGGCACACAATTCGATTTCCGACACATTGCATTTATTTCATTTTCACTGTCTCTCTGAGCCGTGCTTTTGTACACTGTGTACATGTAATATGTTGATTTTTGTGCCAACAAATAGAGAACCAACATCAGCATTCCATATGGGTACACAAATTTTAAAAAAAAAGCAAATCGATGTAAGAAAATGGCAAAACAATGTCTCATACACATAGCGTTAATTTTATGTTGATAGGAATAAACTTCCTATGGACAAATATCTTATTAAATATTCCTAGATAAAAATACACACAATAGTTCTCAGGTATGAATTTTAAGCATGAATCTAAATCTTTACTGTTAGTATGTCATAGGCTTGTAACGAAGAGAGTATAACGTATAAAAACCAAAGAACCATGAGGATTATCCCGCAGACCATTTTTGGCGTTGACGGCCCGCCGAGCTCGCTCTTGCCAAGGGAAGGAACTCCGCGTCGCACTAGAAGCAGAACAATGGTGGAAATGGCACACACCGTGTACACGATCACTCCAAAGCTAAGGTTGCCTGCGGGCACTTCGAATGTCGTGTCCTTGAAGAAAATCAAAAATATAATACATGTATTTTTCTTTTCCTTTCTTTTAACTCATAACATTCCATATGCTAAGCTTGACTTCTTTGTGGTTTTCCTACACTTAAAAACTCGAATACACGTAATAAAAATGTATGATGTTTATACTAAAGCGCATTATTATGTGATACTTTCCAACAAAATTAGTTCATTACCTCTCTAAATGTACAACTACATGTAGTTAGTTTCCTCCACTTTCAATGCTCAAAACATGTTTATTATTGGTGCTTTCACTAGGGTTCATACAGTAAGTGCACTTATATCAATCAACTATATTAGCATAGGCCTAGGAAACGGGCCATAGCTTATAAGTAGATACATGTATGTAAGTTAATCTTTAGGAAAGGCATAAATGATACAATGTAATGAAAAAGGTCGGCTTATCTTGGATCTCCAGATGGATATCTTAATACATGTATATGTGCTCTGAACTGACCTATAGGAAATTGGGTTAGTTTTAAATCGTTCGACGTGAACAGCAAGCATATGCTGTATTGTGGACGAATGCAAAGACTAGCGTCTGACAAATTCAGGTGCTACCAGTACCACACAGAAGCAGTGAGGTGATACTGCCTCACCAGGTGGGTGCATGTGTAGCTTACAATAAAGCACTGGGGCTCTACTCGGGAGCTCCCCAGATTATCGTTCGTCGGGTTTGGTGGGTAGGTGTCAAAATAGTGTAAACTGTTGAAACAAATTTAAAGTCCTAGTATATGTATTCCCACTATGCATGTGTGTGGTATCACGTAAAATTGCCATAGGTAAGTCCTGGGACCCATCCCGGATATATAGCATAGTTGCTGACGTCCGATTTAAGATACTAACCAAACTCACCTTGGCCTTAGAAGGTCGTTATTAAGAACTTAGAGGACTCGAAAGTAATCTTTGCGGTACCAAAGCACAGTACCGTACTTACATTGGCTGTCCATTACGCTGTTGCTATTGCCCACGGCAGAGCAAGACTCCAGCAGATTGATGGAGTTACTGCCCGTCACGTTATCAAACGTAAGCAAACCAGCCAAACCAAACTCACCGTGACCGCTGCGAATCTCTATTGAAAACTCACGGACTTTGAAAGTTATTATACACATGTACTGACCTTGGCCGTCCAGTACACTGCTGCTATCGTCCACGGCAGACCAAGGCCCAAGAAGACATTGACGGAGTTACTGCCCGTCACGTTGCCAATAGAGTTATCCGCGTGCTCCTCCTGCTGCGCTGCCGTCTTGCTGGCGAACAGGTCCGGCAAGCTGGTACCCAGTGCCACAAACGTTATGGCCGTCACCGTGGGCTTCAGGCCAATCAGGCAGCCGAAGATGGACGCCAGGTCGCCGATGATGGCCGTCAGGAGACCGATCATTGCCAGGGAGATGAAAAACGCGAGCCAGCCTCCCCAGATCTGAGCAGGCGGGACGATAGCAAAGATCACCTGCAGATGAAGTGGACACTTTTATATTATACATTCATGTAATACGTATAGGTAAGATACAATCATGTAACTTTACTTGTTATGTAAAGATATATTTTGATAGTCCGTACATGTGTAGATTGTGTGTGTGTGCGTGCGTTTGTGGCCTGTTATATATAGAGAGCTAAATCTTTAAAGCCAAATGTAACCGTTAATTCATTAACGGATTAACGTTACAGCGGATCCATTTTGGACGTAGCAGTCTACCATGCTACCTTTCTGTCTTGTGCCATTCATTCTTCATTGCCCTGAATTTACGAGATGTACCGGTATGCTTTTTTTGAGAAATAACCTACATGAATATTTTACTTTATTTCAATGCTTTGGTACTGTATACATGTACATGCGCACAATCGAGATGGTGTGTGGCATAAAAAAAAAGCCGAGTCGGATTTCACGTCATTCAAGATGCTGCTGATATTCTGACAGTGTTATCCTTCCAAAGCATCAAAAAGTTCAAAAGCCTAAAATTTATTTCACGACAGTGTATTGAATTCCTGCAAGGACATGCTTCTTACAGTCTCTTGGAAATATTATCTAACTGAAGCATTTTATAACTGTATGATACTTTTCCTCTGCAAATATAAATGTTGTAAAGTTTAGTTTAAAAAATACTTCCAGTCAAGACAAATTCAGCTTAACTTGAAGATACTAACGCAATATCGAGACGGTATGTGGCATACCTATAAGCATTCATTTTAAGTAGCCGAGTCGGATTTCACGTCATTCAAGATGCTGCTGAGATTCTAATAGTGGTATCCTTCCAATGCATCAAAAAGTTTAAAAGCCTCAAATTTATTTCATAACATTGTTTTCTTTCGCTTTACAAAGAGAAGAACAAGTTAATTGAATTCCTACAAGGACATGCAATCTCTTGATAATATTATCTAACTGAGGCATTTTATAACTTTTCCATTGCAATAACTAATGTTGCAAAGTTCAGTTAAAAAAAAATGTAACCAGGACAAATTCAGCTTAACTTGAAGATACTACTAGAACTACCCACCTTCCAACCAAAGGTGAGAAAATGCATGAAGTAGTCAAGCTTGGTGGCGCCCTCTATGTCGCCGCCGTTGACGTTCATGGCGTCTGTGAACTGCTGGCCCCAGGTGGAGTGCGCCACGCTGATCTGGTCCAGGTTGGCGTTGGTCAGGTTCACGATGCGGCTCACCACGCCCTTGAACTCTAGAGCAGGACATTGGAGTGATTATCACTCAGGGAGCAGTTATGAAAAAACCTTCTAACATGGTGTAACAATCATGGCCTAATGGCCGCTTGGGCGACTTCCTCAACTACTGGTTTGGTCACTGTTAGATTAATGTGACCAGCTGAGACAGAGTCATGGTTTCCCCACACTTGAAAAAAGTCTGTGTGGCAGCACGTGGATTTTTCAGACGTTAGTCTTGGGGCCCTTCCATGTCTCCCTAAGTGTGAGTTTGTGCACGTACATTTTTCAGACATTAGTCTTAGGGCCCTTCCATAATAAAGCCTATATACCGCTGACGCTTGAAACTAAGCAACAACACTAATCACCCCATAAAATGTCAGCTGCAGACACACATACACATACGCACATACAATGAATGCCTACCATCGTCGTTCAAAATGGTGACCACTGTTCTTTTCAGCGATCCGAGCTTGGAACCTTCGGAGCAGCCGGTGAGAAGAACATCGAAGTGTTCATCCTTCTCGTACTCCTGATCAGTGACAGAGCGGTTATTGCATATTAGTTTGTTACCTATCTTCACACAATTTAAACGCCCCCCCCCCCCCCATTTGCTAGTTTTTGTTTGTTTGTTGTTGCTTTGGTTATTTTGTTGCTTTTTCAATTTCGTTTTTACAGCTTAAATGTGAACGTAAATAATTAGAATCTGATATCACACACTTCGATTTCATGCTCCGTTGTACGTCTTTCTTTCCTTGAAGCTATCCATTATTTTTGCAAAATATTGGCATGAACTAAGAGCAGCACTAAATCACTTGTCTTTATACAAAAGCAATTCATATTTTTTAAACCTTCCTTTATCAAGCAACGATGGGCAAAATAAAACAGAACAAATGTATGCAATATGAATGAGACATTTTCTTTAAGTTCGATCACATGACGGTAGGCGTTTTCATTTTGTACTTAGACGCCAAAATTGGCTTACGTTCGAAATGAAGAACATAATCGAATTATAGAGTTATCAACTGAAGCTGTTTGGAAAAATATTCCTTTGTAACCAACATCGCATAGCCACAATATAAGAAAAAATACTCCTTTGTACCTATTCGTCACATTCACCACTATCTGAAAAAAATATGCCTTTGTAATTAATCATCGCATAGCAACACTAGCTACTCCTTTATAGGCCTAGCTACTTAGTCATCACATTGCATCCATGCTACTCCTTTCTTCCTAAATATCACATAATAACAAAATAAATTATTGCTATGTACCTCACCATCACATTTACCATTGCCATAAAAAAACCCGCTGTGCATCGTTGTACCTGTACATCACCTCTACCGGCATGAAAACTACCCCTTTGTACCTAAATGTCACATAACAACAATAGTATTTAAGAAAAACATTGTTATGTACCTGGTCATCAACGATTTCAATCTCTATGGTCTTGGACAGCTCTCCGTGTTCAAACGCCAGCACTCCAGAGCCGCCGATGTAATCGATGCCCGCCACAGCTGCGCCCTTCCCGTCGCGATCTTTCGTCTGCCAGTTGACTGACGCTTTCCCAGAACATCCGTTTAGGCGCTTAACCTCTACCAGGGCTTTTCCCGCGCTTTCTTTAAACACGAAGCTTGGCTTAGAAAATTCAAATACACCAGGATCTGCAATGAAGTTTTGCAAGAATGAGGGTTTAGATCGAAATCCTACATTTCCTCCTCACAATCAAAATGGTTTTCTTAAACAGTATCTGGTGTTAAAAGATGCTTAATGGTAAACAATATATAACAGGGGTATAATCTACATTCTTTTTAAAATTTGGGCACTAACTTAAGGAGTGATAAAAGTATGTTAACAAGACATTGGAATCATCTTTAGATGAATTTTCATTAGATTAGAATCTTTTTTTTTTCATGTTATTCAGCTCATCACGAATTGCGGCTACAGACATGTGAACCAAGCTAAACACCACGACTTATTCTCGTAATAAAAAGAGTACACATGGCACGCCAACGGCAGAAAAACTTAAGCTTCAAAGTGATACATGTACTATGACATTTCTTCCAACAAATTAGATGTTGGTAAAAGGTAAGATCACATTCGCTACTTTACGTTCACTACTGTAAGTAAACGACTGAGCTGCCCCCACCCCGCCTTCTACATACACGCATAAAACCGCATCTCTACCTTTGGATACGCACCCACCCTCCAGCCCCCACGCAACCCCCCAAAAGGCTTCCTACCATCGTCGTTGATGATGGTGACCTGGCAGATGGACTTGTTCCCGAGGAACCGCCCGAGGAGGCCCAGGTACCACTGCGCGTGCTTCTTCTGGAGCAGGCCGAGCATGAGCAACAGCAGCTACTAGAGCTACACCTAGAGGAACGAGGTCTGGCCCGGCATGAACACCAGCG
Organism: Elysia chlorotica; assembly: GCA_003991915.1. Classification (NCBI taxonomy): domain Eukaryota; kingdom Metazoa; phylum Mollusca; class Gastropoda; family Plakobranchidae; genus Elysia; species Elysia chlorotica. Next base: position 46,772 of record RQTK01000878.1, read on the forward strand.
TCTCATCGATGTGGTGGTAGTCGGAGCCGGCCTCGGCAGTCCCGTCCACAGTCTCCACCCTGGGTTGGGACACGATATGGTGTGGATTTCTAGCTTAGGGGACGAAATCTGACAAACAAATTTAGTTTTCTGACTTTTTAGATTTTTTGCCATCTGAAAATCACTTATACGACATGGTGAAGGTTTGTTGCTCAGGGGACGAAATCTGACAAACAAATTTAGCTTTCTGACTTTTTTTTTGGCCATCTGAAAATCACTTATATTTTAACAAACTAGACTTTCAGGGTGGAAATGGAAGACTTAGAAAAAGACCTCAACCGAATGCAGTATCTTCAACAAACACACTTATGCCACTAGCTGGTATTGAACATAACAACAAATGACCAAATGCCGCTGGTTAATAACAGCAACAAGAAAAATTCACTATTATTGGACTGGCTGACAAAGTGATATTGTGGTCGATGTAACATCATTTTCATGAAGATAATTCACAAAGATAGACTGCGCTTACCAAAACTTTCCTAATGGTAAACGTATTGACTAAATAAAGGTTACACATTTTCAAATTTTGAGTAATCAATGACTATAGGTATAACATTAACAAAGACTTGTGACACCTCTTCAGCTTTCGTGATCTTTGGCGTAAGCTGTCACATAATGAGTATACTATTATCTTGTGCTTCAATAATAACGATGACTTAAAAAATCTAAAAGTGTGTAAAGCATGTAAATTACAATTTTCATTCAAGGCGTTTAGGTCGGGCTCCAGATAGTATGGTTTTTACAGTTTAAATGTGCGAGTAACACGTTCAAATATGACTTAAGATATTAAATAGGGACATTACAAACAATAAGTAAATCTGATGTTACCCATACTTGATATTTGTTTATATTTCTTTTATATGTAGTCATATATTTGATACTTATATTTGAACATTTAACGTCACATTTGTTTTCCATATTGCTCATAGTGGAGCCTTTTATGTTCACATTTGAGCTGCAATTTAGAATTTTAGTGACGTCAAATAATTTTTTGAGCTCACTTTGTCACACGTGAGTTTGCGCCGTCAGATTTGAGCTCTTTACGTTCACATTTAAGCTGTAAAAACTAATTTGAAAAAGCAAAAAACAAATCAAAACAACAGTAAACAAACAAAAACTATTGAAAATGTCTTGTAGTAGTAGTCAGTTAACCACGGTTCTTAAAAGCTTAGGCCTCTGACTAAGTATGCTTTTTTAAGCTCTTTACAAACTAGGCCTAAATGTAAAAAAAAAAATTAGCAATTACATTTACAAGAAATGACAAGTCTAAGTTTCTATATCCGTCTACCTTACTCATGCCGTAGCTTACCTGACAATGACCCGGACATCCGTGTTCCCGTGGCGCATGAGCAGTAGCTTGGCGCGACCATCGTTCTCCAGGACTGCCGTGCTGCCCGCCGCCCACTCGATGACGGCCTTGAACCCGCCGCCAGGCACGATGCCCAGGGAGACCTTGGACCCGATGTCCTCGCCCAGCTCCAGGCTCGCCAACAACAACAACAACAACACTATGGTGAGATCAAAAGCAAAAAGGACTACAAGAGGAATGAAAACAGTCAGACCAACAAGTAATTGTTATGTTTTATTGGACCCTGTAGCTTGATTAATGGATACAGAAGTAAATTTGCTTGTTCGCTCCCAGTACACTTCTTTTTGACACTTAGCATCGTGTTTTTCTATCTCTCCACTATGTAGGGGCCTACTGATCTTGTGTGGGTTTAAAAAAATTAATTGTCTCTTGTTAATATCACCTCAAAATATGTGGCTGAGAAGGTCAGCACAATATGCAGCCTATACATCGCTTAGCTTTAATTTGATTTTGTTTTAATATTTGAAACAATGCATCAACAAAAATCGCATTGTTTAAAAAAAAAAAATTAAAAAAAAATTAAAAATCAACAAAGCTAAATAACCACAAAACAGCAAAACAAAACTAAATAACCACAAAACAGCAACAGCAACAGCAGCAACAACAACAACAACAGCAGCAGCAGCAGCAACAACAACTACAACAGCAGAGGCAGCAATAACAACAACAACAACAACAACAACACAATAACAACAACAACAATCCAAAACAGAAGGTTGGGCAACAACAACAAAAACAACAACAACAACAGCCATTAACAGCAGATTTGGCACACATAAAAATGAAAAAGAAATGTGGACAGTGCAATCGAACATGGAAATCAAAAGCTATCGTTTTGGTTTTTGTTTTGCTTTTGGCTGAAGACGTTTAACCTCGTCAATCTAGGGAGGCGTTATACATGTAGCTGCTGTAAAACTGAGAGACACACTGCACTGATGCCCTTTCCGTTACCTCTGCCTGCTTCTCATTGACGCTGGGCACCAGCTTGTGGCCGCTGGTCAGCGTGCGGATGGCGTTGATCCGGTACCAGGCCCTGGTGTGCGGCGTCTTCTTGGCGATCAGGGCCGTGGCGATCCGCGCCTCGTCGTCCTCCGTCAGGTCTGGCCGGTTGCCCATTTTCTGGCAGTTAAAGAGACAGCTCGGTGGTGTTCAGCAGGTTGAGATGTTAAGACGAAACATAATAACTTACAAGCCTTTGTATGTTGACGATACAGCCCTAGTTGCAGAAACACCAGAACAACTCTTGTTCCCGAGGATGGCGGGCTCCTCCGGGTCCATGGTGACGCGCACGAAGAAGACCTCGTCCGGCTCGTACTCGTTGTCGTCGATGATCTCGATGTGGATCTCCTTGGAGGTCTGGCCCGGCATGAACACCAGCGTCTCATCGATGTGGTGGTAGTCGGAGCCGGCCTCGGCAGTGCCGTCCACAGTCTCCACCCTGGGTTGGGACACGATATGGTGTGGATTTCTAGCTTAGGGGACGAAATCTGACAAACAAATTTAGTTTTCTGACTTTTTAGATTTTTTGCCATCTGAAAATCACTTATACGACATGGTGAAGGTTTGTTGCTCAGGGGACGAAATCTGACAAACAAATTTAGTTTTCTGACTTTTTAGATTTTTTGCCATCTGAAAATCACTTATACGACATGGTGAAGGTTTGTTGCTCAGGGGACGAAATCTGACAAACAAATTTAGCATCATCATCATCATCATCATCATCATCATCATCATCATCATCATCATCATCATCATCATCATCATCATCATCATCATCGTACCTTGAGAATGCCTGCTACTGATTCTTTGTTTGCCGTGCCTTCGATCAAAGTGACATCTCCTGCACCACCTGGGATAAAATGAACGAGAGGACTGAGATAGAGCACATTCATTATTCTTCTTTACTTTCAAACAAATTCTTATTGGTTGAGTCTGAATGAAAAAAGACTACTTTTTTAAAATTGTGGACAATCAGTATAAGTTCATAAATGTATGTATTTTGGTAATTCGAGGTTCAATCGGATATAAATATTGAGATGGGCTTCATAAAGAGTGTGTGGGAGGGTTAAAAAAAGGGGAAAGAGAGACGGATGTAGGGAGAGGGAGTGAGGGAGGGAAAGAGAAAGCGTTACAGGATCTAATAATGTATGTATAAACTTTCTACACACTGTACACGTAGAAGTAAATTTAGCTACATGTTAACTTACCCCCTTGGAAAACAATTTTTATAACATGATTTAAAGATACATAGTGAACTCTTATAAAATCTTGCAGTAGAAACCTACGTTTCATGACTTCGAAAGGAAAAGAATATATGATTTGATAAAACATTATATATTCGTACCAATATACGACACATGTACTTAGAGAAAAGGGAACTTTTGAATTAAGAATTCAGTATTGTGAGTGGGATATGTGAAATTATTCACAATGTAGTTGTCATGTTTTATATATGAGATTTGCAAATGCTGAACAATGATGGACCTTAAAAAAACAAACCAAAAAGAAATAGTGAATATTAAACTATAGACGGTTTCCTGGCTATAGAATCCTGCTGCAGTACCATTTCAGTTTCACCCAGTCTCCCTTTCCCGTTTTATATGTTTACCTGTTGGTTCATCAGCCTGTCTACTTCTTGCTGTTTCATGTCCGCTTGTTTATTTGTCTGTCTGTTTGTTTGTCTGTCTGTCTATCTGTCTGTCTGTCTTTCTCATTCTCTTTCACCCTCTCTCTCTCACTCTCTCTCACCCTCTCTCTAACTCTCTCACCCTCTCTCTCTCACTCTCTCTCCCTATTTGTCTGTCTGTCTGTCTCACTCACTCTCTCCCCCACCTCTCTCTCTCTCTCTTTCTCTCTCTCTCTCTCATGTAGGATAAACCTTATTAGGAAAATTTTCCCCGATAGGATAAAGTGGCAACAATGAAGAAACGTGGACGATATTAAAGTAAAGTGGTGATAAAGATTGTATTACTAACCGGGGAAGGAGGGCGGGGGAGGGGGCAAACCAAAGGAATTGTGACAAATAATTGATTTTATTTGTTGTTAAATGAACACGAGTCAGTCGTTTAAAATCTTTTGTGAAAACCTTTAGCAGTTGGGAACTTGAATGTGTATGCAAACAAGTAATAACACGTAAAATAGCGACAACAACAACTACATCATCATGAACAATAACAACAACAACAACAACAAACAAACGAATTAAGTAAGTAAACACACGTTTCTATTATATACCACCAGCAGCTAGGTATATATACATGTATATATGATTCAAGGAAATTTCATCTACAGAAGTTTTGGGGACGTGAAGAAAAACATCGACACAACACGTAATAAATTGGTGAAATTAAATATTCTGTGTTTTAAACAATACACAATTAATGTATGATGCTGACATAGAAGTATATTTACAGTTTATAAAACAATATCATTACTAAGTTAAGTAATAGGTAGGTCTACAGTGTTCATAGAGATGTTTACGATAAGCATTAGGAATCTGAGTTCACCAAGTTATTTGACTTCTTTGGAAGACATGAGATTTAGGAGCGCACCGAGCAATAGAGACCAGTTGTAGTTTTTGAAGGAAAACATAAAGTGCGCAAACGGGAAATATGTTTCTACAAAAATGACCATGACATGACATTTCTGTTTGCTCAACATGACTCTGTGTCTTCCAATAACGTGGGATAACTCTTGGTGAAGCCAAGTTCCTAATATACGTATTTTATTTTGCTTGCATAGGATTATATTTTCGTGAGACTATAAAGAGCTACTTTCAGCTTCTGGCTGATTTGTTGCCAGTTACCTTCAAAGACACCAAAGTTTGCAGCAACTATGATTACCATGTCAGCTAAAGAGATAAAGAGCGAGTGTTTATGGCGGAAAATGGGAAATTTAATAACAGATGATTCATGAATCACTTAAAGTAATGTTATAGCTATTGTGTTTAGTTAAGATTCAAACGTAAATGAATAGTTTTCATCATTGAAGGAGATCTTGCCTGAAGAAGTAAGGTTAATAAATGAATGACAGTGCGAGAGAGAGAGAGAGAGAGAGAGAGAGAGAGAGAGAGAGAGACCCGAGAGACTGAGAAAGAGCGATATAGAAAAAAATAGGCATAGAGAGAGAGAGGGGAGGGAGAGTAAAAATCTAACTAAAAGGACACACACACACACAAAAGATAGAAAAACAAAACAACATACAAAATTATTTGCAAAGCAAAGTGGAACATATTCATATTTCACTCGTCCGAAGTCATTTCATTTCTCTTTTATAAAAAATTATGAACAGAATGATTTTTTTTAATCATTCCAACGAATTCATCTCATTTCCATTAATACATGATAATATATAAGAGGAAAACAACAACCAATCTTCAGACTCAAAGAAAGGCTACCCACCTAAGCCAAACTCCGCCTGCTCCTCGCCAAGCAAAGTGGAACATATTCATATTTCACTCGTCCGAAGTCATTTCATTTTTCTTTTAAAAAGAATTATGAACAGAATGATTTTTTTAATCATGCCAACGAAATCATCTCATTTCCATTCATACATGATAATATATAAGAGGAAAAAAACACAATCTTCAGACTCAAAGAAAGGCTACCCACCTAAGCCAAACTCCGCCTGTTCCTCGCCAGTATCGCCGACCTGGGCACTCTTGCAGCAAAACTCTTTGTCTGCCATGTAGGCGAGGATGACCAGCAGCGGGAAAAACAGCAGAGTGACCACTGCTTCCCACAGGTCCACGAAGTCCGGAGTTATGGCGACCAGAATTATGACCAGCCACACGTAGGCGAACACGCAGAAGAAAGCAGTGATAGCGAAAACCTACAAGGAATGAAAATACATGTAGGCTACACAAAAAAATGTTGACATAATTATTGTTTAGCTAAATAAATTACTCGCCTACCGCCTTTTCTACCTACGTTTCGTTTGCTGTCAACATCATAAACGCATTTAATTTAATGTACATGTATTTTTCCACGTATCCTCAATATTCAATTCAACTTCAACTTCAACGCTGTGCCGTCCCGTCTCCGTAGACTTTTTTAATGTCCATGTTCAATATTCAATTATGCCTCTTATAATCAAGATTTGCTTCATTTCTCTCAAATTTTGTTTGGTATCATTTTCTCGAGTGACTAAATAGACCCATTTCTTTCTCTCTTTGTCTCTCTCTCTCTGTCTCTCTCTCTCTCTCTATCTCTCTCCTCTCTCTCTCTCTCTCTCTCTCTCTCTCTCTCTCTCTCTCTCTCTCTCTCTCTCTCTCTCTCTCTCTCTCTCTCTCTCTCTCTCTCTCTCTCTCTCTCTCTCTCTCTGAATTCCACTCCAGCATTAATGTCACATACCTTGATGGCCTTGATCCTCCTGCCCTCTCCAGCTGGGATGGTCATGACACAGACGCCTGTGATGACGAACAAGTTGAAGGCCGCCGAGCCCACAATGGTGCCCGGCCCCAGCGCCCCTGCCTCGAAACTGTTCCCCACAATCTCAATGATGGACAGCAGGATTTCAGGCGCACTGTGAAAACAATAGGTGTAACCAAAAGAGTCACTCAGAGTGTTCTTGCCCAGTCCAAAATCAGCACTAGGTAGGCTATATTGTGGATGGACCCCAAGACTAAAGTTTGACAAGTTTATGTGCTGCCACACAAAAACAGTGCAGGGATACCATGGCTCTGTCTCAGCCGGTCACAATAAACTGACACCGAGCCAACCAGTAGAGGACGAAGTCGCCATAGCGGGGCTCGAACCACGGACCCCCTGTGTCGAAAGCCGGTGTTCTACCCCGGGGCTACTGCGAACCCATACGTGTAGTGGACACAATAAGAGATTATAAACGAACATTAATAGTTTCATTAGAAAAAGAGCCTTTGGCGTACAAAGTTAGAAGTTTAGTAAACGAACGACAGGACAATCAAAAATTAATGCGCCTGAGAGAGAGAGAGAGAGAGAGAGAGAGAGAGAGAGAGAGAGAGAGAGAGAGAGAGAGAGAGAGCTCAAACGATCTCTATGGTGAAGAGCAAGATTTCAGACGCACCGTAGATACAATTGCTGAAACAAGAGGATTGTATTTTATAAAATTTGATAAACATTATTTATTATCAGTAATGTATTTCTCAATATATAATCATACCTGGAGCCCAGAGCCATCAGTGTTAGGTTGGCCACTGTGTTGTTCCACGTCTTTACATGAATCTCTTTGCTGCCCTGGGAAGAGTCTGGATCTGCTATCACCACCACACTTGTTCGGCTGGTATACAAATATTTAGAGGAAAATATGAAATTTATTATGATACATGTACCATTTTAAATGTCTGAAATACATCACGAATCACATTCACAATCAATTTGCAGCATACCCATTCGGTTTTACTTTATTAACATAAACACCACTTAGGCCTAAAAATGTACTGGGTCCACGACAAGTAACAAATTATGTTTTCCTTATTTGTTTTGCAAATGTTTTTCAGTGCCAATGGCACAATATTTAGAGATTATTCTAAATTATGAGCTCTAGTAAATTTTTTGTTATTGGGCTGGTTTGTTTGCTCACTTGTGCTTATAAACATCAAATACAGTTGAGGCATTTTTTGCAATTACTATCAAGATTTATTGCCATTGACTTGTTTTCTTCCAAAGTATATTAGTTGGAGATGAAGAGACAATGTTCGCGGTTGCGAGTGGTATAAATATTTTCAGTCAAAATGATGATCTGAGTCGTACTAACTTATAGTATTGACTGAATACTACACAATTGAAAGCGACAGAAGAAGAGGGGAGCGAGACATTTCAAAATAGTTTGGGAGGTCTACAGTGAGATTTCATGTTGTAAGAATAGAAAATGGCAGTAAAAGCGTTCAGAAGATTGTTTGGAAAGCGATGAAACAGAAGGAGATACGTTGATTAAAAAGATGGGACAGAATCTAAGCGTACATTCTGGGATTCAAGATTCAAAATTCAAATGATTATGCTGACTGCTGACTGACTGCTGACTGGCGACTGCTGATACTAGGCAGATCGGCCTCCAATTAGATTCTCGTCAAGGCGAGAATCTGTCTCGTCCATATGACCTCTCAGGACAGAATGGATCTATGTGGATCATGATTTTAAAAATTGCCCCATATCACCTTGTGATCATCTCTATGGACTGCATGAAGATGTCTGCGATGATGGACACGCCCATGAAGCTCCAGACCAGACCCAGCAGGTAGATCAGGGCCCGGGCGCCCGTGTCCCAGGTGTACTCGTTCACCAGTGGCAGCAGCAGGCCCTCATCCGAGCACTTGTACGTGTCCAGGTCGCACATACTGGCACCGCAGAGATGCGCAGACTCGTGTCGAGGTTAGGTGAGATGTTCAACAGGCAGGGTCTTCTCAGTGATATTGTTACGAGGATTTAGCGTGATGGTTGCTCTTCGTTTGTTTTGTTGTTGTTATTTTTTGTTTTTTTTTTGTTTTGTTTTTTTGTTTTTGTTTTTAAGTAACAGCGGTAGGAAAATTAGAATGTTCAAACAAAGACGATACTGACTTGACTACCCTGACTTATAAACGCAAAATTCTCTTAATTGGAATCTATCGTTATTTAAAACTCTCTGATGGCACCAAACATACGCCAACACAATAATTGCTTTGTTTGCATACGCTTATCTTCTTTACAAAATCTAATGTATCTTTTGTAAACTATCCACAGTAACGATTTGTTGAAGATGTCAAAGGGTTGAGCGGTGACGGAGGTGGAGCCATTATGAGAGCTTTTCAGGTGTTTTTATTCTTCAGATCTGTGGAGGAAATAATGGCAAAGGATGGAATTCTCAATTTACAATAGAACTGAAAAAAAATCTTGTGTGGTTTGTATTATTTATAAATGTAGTAACAGAAAACGAATCATGACACATGCGTAATTTGGGCAGATAGGTACGTTGATATATCCATTATACATTTTTTTAAAGATAGATAGATAGATAGATAGATAGATAGATAGATAGATAGATAGATAGATAGATAGATAGATAGATAGATAGATAGATAGATAGATAGATAGATAGATAGATAGATAGATAGATAGATAGATAGATATAGAGAAGGAGGGAGAGAGGCGAAGATAAACAGAAAAAGTTATAGAGAGACAGATAGTTAGAGAGGCGGAGGGAGACAGACAAACCGACTGACAGAGAGAAGTGAGAGTGTGTGATAGACTGATAAAATAAGAGATATAAACTGGCTTAAAAAACAGAAAATACAGACGCACAGCGGAAAGAATGAGAGAGAGAGAGAGAGAGAGAGAGTGAAATAGAGAGAGAAAGAGCGAGAGAGAGAGAAAGAGAGAGAGAGAGAGAGAGAGAGAGAGAGAGAGAGAGAGAGAGAGAGAGAGTAGTGGAGGCGAGAGAAGGATTATTTCGTCACGGTTTGGTGACAATCCATTCCAGCCCAGCTCTAGCAGGTTAGTGCCATTTAATCCGCTTACTGGTCAATTGATAATGCTCTTGTCCCTTTGACCTTTCAGAGACACCTCTTCATACCGCGCACACATATTACAGTAATGGTTAGCAGTATATTTCAGGGTCCGACTGACTTTATCATTAATCTCACACATGAATAGAGGGCACCTACCTATCATTGCAAGGAAGTTATGTTGGTATTAATACTGAAAATCTTGACGCCCGCAAACGTACTTTTTGGAATCTGTAATCAGTTCTTATGTCTCCTGGATTTCCGGAGGTGTCGTGTAAGAGACGAGGGCACCAAGCGAGAATCAAACCTCGGACTGAACCGTATATACTACTTGTTCTCAACCCACCCTACCTCCACCCCATATCCATTAATTTTTTAAATTAAATATCTTTCTGTATTGAGGGTTTGTTTGGTTGTTTTGCAGCTTTATGTTCCACTTTTGCACTATAGACTATATTGCAAGACTAATGTCTGATAATTGTATGTGCTGCCACACACGAGACAGTACGTGGAGACCTGGACTCCTGTCTCAGTTGGTCACAGTATACTGACCACGAAATCGGAGGCAAATAAATGTTTGAGCGATCGTGGGTTTGGAACCGGGGGTCTCAGGATTGGGTGACCAGCGCTTTACCACTAAGGCAAATTTTTGGATGTTTTAAAAAAAATTGTTTTATTAATTAAGGCCAAAATGTTAATATTTAACTTGCACTGTAAGTACAGTCATACCCATGGTATCCACGGTAAATGTGTAAAATACTCACCAAGCTATTATATACAAATAGACAGTCCACGTAATTTAGAGAGAGAGAGAGAGAGAGAGATAGAGAGAGAGAGAGAGAGAGAACGACAACCAAATGCCTATGCAAGCATGTTAGTCGTCAAACGGTAAATTATATAACAGTGCAGGAGAACCAGAGGAACCATAATAAATTAAGCTTGAAAAGCAGAATCAGAAGGATATTACTTCTAACAACTGACTGTTTATAGATTGTTGGGTGTGATTTTTTGCAAGAATAATAAAGTAGAAAGTATGACAGAAAAAATGTGACCGAGAAATAGACAAAGATAGGAGAATATTTATTTCGTCAAAGAAAGATACAAGACAGAGTGTGTATGAGAGAGAGAGAGAGAGAGAGAGAGAGAGAGAGAGAGAGAGAGAGAGTAGTGGAGGCGTGAGAAGGATTATTTCGTCACGGTTTGGTGACAATCCATTCCAGCCCAGCTCTAGCAGGTTAGTGCCATTTAATCCGCTTATTGGTCAATTGATAGTGCTCTTGTCCCTTTGACCTTTCAGGGACACCTCTTCATACCGGGCGCACACAATTTACAGTAATGGTTAATAGTATATTTCAGGGTCCGACTGACTTTTTCATTAATCCCACACATGAATAGAGGGCACCTCCCTATCATTGCAAAGAAGTTATGTTGGTATTAATACTGAAAATCTTGACGCCCATAAACGACGTACTTTTTGGAATCTGTAATCAGTTCTTATGTCTCCTAGATTTCCGGAGGTTTCGTGTAAGAGACGAGGACACCAAGCGAGAATCAAACCTCGGACTGAACCGTATATATACTACTTGTTCTCAACCCACCCTACCTCCACCCCATATCCATTAATTTTTTAAATTAAATATCTTTCTGTATTGAGGGTTTGTTTGGTTGTTTTGCAGCTTTATGTTCCACTTTTGCACTATAGACTATATTGCAAGACTAATGTCTGATAATTGTATGTGCTGCCACACACGAGACAGTACGTGGAGACCTGGACTCCTGTCTCAGTTGGTCACAGTATACTGACCACGAAATCGGAGGCAAATAAATGTTTGAGCGATCGTGGGTTTGGAACCGGGGGTCTCAGGATTGGGTGACCAGCGCTTTACCACTAAGGCAAATTTTTGGATGTTTTAAAAAAAATTGTTTTATTAATTAAGGCCAAAATGTTAATATTTAACTTGCACTGTAAGTACAGTCATACCCATGGTATCCACGGTAAATGTGTAAAATACTCACCAAGCTATTATATACAAATAGACAGTCCACGTAATTTTCATCCTTATGCTGTTACTACTATGGGAATACTTATTGGCAATGCAAAAATTAGAGGCTTGTGTGTTTGTGGGAGGGACGAAAAATGCATTGCCTATAGAGAACGAAGTATTTACAACCAATCAAACATTACGAGGTAAACTTAACTTTTTGACATTGCCTTTTTCAACATTTTGGCCAATCTCTATGAAATCTGCATTATCTGTACTAGTTCAAGACCAACAAAATTCGTGGGAATTGTGGGATAGACAACGCTGCAGGATAATAGATAAATTAGAACTGTGCTAAAATTCAAAATTATCTATAACTTCAGTAATTTAAATTGTTTTTACGAAGAGAATGATGTATAACTCTTTAATGCACCCATAGGAAATCGTAATACACCCTCCGCCACCCACCCCCAAACCTGTTGTGGTAAAATTAAACATGTTTCGTCAACATAATAATTGTGCCGATGCAAATCCACAGTCAAAATACCATTTACCTGAGTAATTTTGTAGCTTTCTCTTTTGCGGTTTTAGAGATTTGGGGATTCAAATATTTGGGTCCTAGCTATTTATAATAAAATTTAATTTCAATAACTTTATTTGCTTTGTTTTTTTTTAATATGAAAAGGAGGCAATCGGTCATAAGCAAAATCGAGTAAAAAAGGTTTCGGCGTTTTGACAAATAGAGATTCAATACGATCGTGATTAATCCTACGTCCTCTATACGTATTGCATCGATAAAAAGTAAACACACGTGATTTTCCGTGCTATTTATGCAGGTCTAAATTTATCCAACAGTTGGTACGAAACTAAACAAACAAATCACTAAATTGAATAACAATTGATAACCTTGGAAGATCGATTGAATTCTAATGAACAAAAGGTCACGTGTATGAACAGAGGGTGGTGTTCCTTTCTTTCTATTTCTTTAAAGAGCATTCACTTTGAACAAAAATTATTATCGCTTCAGTGGGTTTGCATTGATACGTCAGCTGGCAGTTGTTGGTCCTAGAGTATTGATGCTTGCAAAACATTTAGTGCAATGTGAGGAGTAGGATTTTATAAATAATTATAGCAGTAAGCATGATAAACACAAAAAGGTGAACTTTGCACATCATGCCTATAATTGACCAGACCCATTGATGTAAAAGAGTAAAATGGTTTAAAATAACCTCAAAATGAAAGATTTTATGCCACTAGTTTGGCAAACAATGCCCAGGCATTGGCAAGCAGAATGCAATTTTTAAAAAGTTAATTATAGAGGATTGGCATAGCCGTTTGTAACCCGCAAGACAAATTAATTATTACACCACAGAGAGAGAGAGAGGGAGAAGGAGCTAGAGAGAGAGAGAGAAAGAGAAAGAAAGAGAGGGAGAGAGAGAGAGAGAGAGAGAGAGAGAGAGAGAGAGAGAGAGAATATCATCTAGCTTCAGTGAAAAATAAAAAGTAACGAATGAGTTGAAAGCGAGGCCTACTTCGAGGCAGCTTCTTACAAATTGCCTATTTCGTTTGAGCTTAAACAAAAAAGTATACCAGCCTCTGGCACATAGACCTAGAAGCTTAGAACCAATCAATCAGGCAATCAATCAACGGTGAGCGAGAGCGCTCACATCAATATAACATGAGTCTCCGACTCTCCGTTCTTCACTTCCACCGTGGACTTTCACTCAGATCGACTTCAAGACGCTTGCGTGATCACAATGGTTTTATTCTAGGCGCCAGCGTTTCCCCTAACAACTGTTTGTTCGTGTTGCAGCAACAACAGATTCTCCGGCACACACTCTCTTCTATTTTCTTCATTCCATCACCACACGGGCTCATGTTCTCTCCCATCTTCTTATTATTATTTAATACTTTTATTTCAAACGTGTGTTTTTGTTGCTGTTTTTTTCCCTGTTTCACTTCTTACCTACCTATCAGGTGTCGCTCTCTATATAATTATCTTTTTGTTTATAGATCTAACTCTTATGTCATTTCTATCTATCTATCTATCTATCTATCTATCTATCTATCTATCTATCTATCTATCTATCTATCTATCTATCTATCTATCTATCTATCTATCTATCTATCTATCTATCTATCTATAATACATACATATTAATTTTCATTCTGCGTTGTCAAACGCCTGATGAGAGCGGAACGTACCTCGAAACTCTAGAGTCTCGACTAGTGTTAATTCTTTTTTTTAAACTTTTGTTTGTATTATCTATCCATCCATTCACGTATACATCCAATAATCTGTATATTTATCTTCTTATCAAGCTATATGTATCTTTCCACAAACTTGGTAGATATGCACTATGTCACCCATTTTTTGTGTGAAATGATTTTATTGCCGTGCGATTTTCTCTTGATTGGCCGCGTTCAGAAGAGAAGAGAGAGAGAGAGAGAGAGAGAGAGAGAGAGAGAGAGAGAGAGAGGGAGGGAGAGAGAGAGATTGATTAATAATACTTCACGTTGTTTCATTTTTATTTCACACCATTCAATTATTTTCTTCGTATTTTGCTAAATTTAAATTGCTATAGCTTGATTCATCCACAGAGTGTAGAAATACTAGAAATCCCGATTTATTGGGATTTTGTTATTAATTTTTTAGTGCCTTCTACATACACTAAGCTTTTTCAGTTAGAAAAATGTAACTTGCCGTACCCTGTACCGATATTTTTTTTTATTCAATTTTTACAATGGGAAAAACTGAACGGCATGTCTTATAAAATTAAAGAATTTTATTAAATACGGATGAAACTTGAAAATAAAGAGTTGTATTATAAAGAAAAGCTACTTGGGACAACAGTGTAAATGGGACACATTTTTAACATCTTATGCTTGTGTCACTATACACTTTGGGTAACAATGCAGTCTTTTAAATGGGACATACACACTTAAGGGTGAATCGATTTCTTTTAAAGTACCGGTAACTAAATAAAAGGTGTCTCCTTGTGTGAATAATTAGAAGACTTCCTAAACATGGTTACTCTTCCTGTAAGGCAGAAACATCAACGAAACGTATCACCTTTCCGTTCCTTAATAATATTGGTAATTGCTATCTAAAAACGACGCTATTTTTGTTATTTCCCTGGTAAACCACCCTCTTAACCAAATAAATTCAAATGTCAACATAGAAAAAAAATTCTAAAAAATACTGTTTTAAAGCACACTTTGTACAAATTTAACTTCTCACCTGTATAAACAAAAACTTTTAAGTCGGTTTTTATCAATCCACTGAACGAAACACCCGAGTCTTTGGTTTTATTATTAGAATAATAATTATAATTATGACGCTACAAGAATCCAAAGTAGCCGCGTTAGTTATCGACACGCTTAGTGAATTCATGTACAATGGGTCGCACGATATATGTAGATCTAGGTCTAGGCTAAGGAACAATCCCCTCCCACCCCCACAAAAGTTCGATACTCCGGGCTGGCACCGCTTCATGCCCTCCTTTCGTGCACGGCGTTATTTTTAGAATCAACCAGTACATGTCTACGTAAGATCATGAAGCCTTTTTCTGCCGTGACTTTAATAATGACGTCATGTAAGGAATTCTGGCAAGTAGTGCTGTTTCTCAAGAGACGTCCACCCTCGATGACCCCCTCTCCGTTTCTGTTTTCCTTTCTGTTTGGCTTGATCTAAGGGATGGGCTGACGTCACAAACTTGCGTGAAAATACCGAATTTACACTTTTACAGGTCGCCTATGGTTATCATAAAAGGCATCACGATAGGGCCTAATTCATGTGGAATACGTGGTTGCTTTTTCTTCTCTTAATTTCATTTGAAATAGATTTATTTCCTTTTATTGAAAAAATCGCTCATAGCATCAACGTAGCCTAGGTCTACATGTGCATGTGTTGTGTTTTTAATTAAGTTTAAACTAAGGCAATCATAACTTTCAAAGCGCACATATAACTGTTTAAAAGCTTCAGGAAATGAAATAAGTAATTCCTTACAATTTTTTTTAGTATTTGGTTCATTTTGCATTATTGTGAAATAAACGTTAGTCTCTATCGTAGGAAAAAATGCACCCAGCAATAAATATTACACAATATTCTATAACCTTTCACTAACTGCGGGAATAATATCCTTGATGAAATAGGGCCTAAATGGCTAAAGGAATAGGACCAGAACAGTCTGCCTATAGTTATAGCCATTAACTTCTGTAGCAACTAGTGCAGAATTAGTCTAAAGCGTAGTTAGTGGATATATGAAACGAGGTTAGGACAGAAGAGGGAAAATATGTGTTTTCGTGTACATTTTCAGCTATTTCTATACACAATTTGACCAATTTACCACCACAACTGACTTTAAGGAAAAAAAATAACAGAAAAATATTTTAGAACAAATTTGTGAAGCTCCACTACGCTTAAATAGAGTTTTTCACATTTATGAAGTAGATGGTGGCTGATGCTACCCCTTGCAAACTTCCCTTCGCGTTTATTAAAATAGCCTCGGTTCAATATTTTATTCAAACTCATGTCGTTGTTTCGTAAGCCCATCAAAAATTATTTCTCGACTGTGCCCCCCATTTTAAGTTGCTTTCAATAATATTCAGTGACTGGTAGAATCACTAAGGTTGAGTTGTTGTTGTTGTTGTTGTTGTTGTTGTTGTTGTTGTTGTTGTTGTTGTTGTTGTTGTTGTTGTTGTTGTTGTTGTTGAGTTGGTTTAACGTCTGGCATCAGCACTATATAGACTATATTGTCGACGGGCCCCAAGACTGACGTCTGACAATTTTATGTGCTGCCACACACGAGACAGGGCGGGGATACCATGACTCCTGTCTCAGCCGGTCACATTAAACTGACACCGACCCAATCACTAGGAAGCGCAATCGCCAGGGCTCGAATTCAGACCTTTTGCGTCGGAAGCCGATTTTCTATCCCAGGGCCACCGCGCCCCCCGAATCACTAAGGTGGTGCGTTAACAAAACTTCTAAAAGATAAACATGCCACTCCAACGTCATACAAACTACCTCTATCCAAATGTCGACACCCGTTCATTAATTAATCTGAAGCAAGTGTATCGATTTTCATTTAAACTCCATTTAAAGACTCTTTGAGAACTAGAAAGGCAGCATGACCAAATATAATAATTATAATATTTTATTATTCTTTTGACTGTTGCAGTAATAAACCGTCAAACTACGCCTACCCACATTATAAGCGCAATGACGCAAGACTGAACTTTGTGAGAGAGTAAAAGTTTGACACTTACTTGAGAGACGAACAATCATGGAAGAGCTTAACACCATGTTGGCTGGCGGGTTGTCAGGCTGGTTGCCATAATAAACAAGAGTAGCGCCCCGCAGTTTTATCCCCTCTGCTTTTTGCTGTGGTCTAAATACGGAAAGCGCGATTAGTTTCAAAAGTACCGAATGACCAGAGGAATTTTAAAGCAGGCGTATTATGGCGACGCCCTTGAAATTTTTTAGTCAAGCTCTCTGTTACGTTTTTAATATTGAAAAATAATATCCCTATCATTGTTGGGATTGCTGGTCTGGTAATGTTATTCTTCTTCCACCAAAATGCAGATCAATAGTACATCTGAACTGTAATACTGCAAACGTGACCCAAGCCATGCGTTAGACCTATAATAATTCTCTCTGTCTGTCTGTCTGTCTGTCTGTCTGTCTGTCTGTCTGCCTGTTTGTCTTTCTTTTCTCTCTCTCTCTGTCTCTCTCTCTCTTTATCCCCCCCTCTCTCTCTCTCTCTCTCTCTCTCTCTCTCTCTCTCTCTCTCTCTCTCTCTCTCTCTCTCTCTCTCTTTCTGTCTGTCTGTCTGTCTCTTTCTCTTCTTCCTCCCCCTTTCTCTCTCTTTCTCTCTGTCTATCTTATCTATCTGACTGCCTTTTGTTTCTATCTGTTTGTCAGATGGGGGGGGGGGGGGGGGGGGCCGGGGGGGGCGGGGTCCCTGGAGTAGATCATCGGCTTCGGAGGCAAAAGGTCCAGGTTCGAGCCCTGGCGATTGCGCTTCGTACGGGTTGAATCGATGTCAGTTTAATGTTACCTGTCTCAGGAGTCATGGTATCCCCGCCCTGTCTCGTGTGTGGCAGCACAAAAAATGTTGGACGTCAGTCTTGGAGCCCGTCGACAATATAGTCTATATAGTGCTGATGTTGGACGTTAAACCAACTCAACAACAACAACAACAACAAAAACTATCTGTCTGTCTGTCAGTATTACATAGTCTGTGGTCAGTATATATGGGACTGTCTTTCTGTGTGTGTGTGTGTGTGTGTGTGTGTGTGTGTGTGTGTGAGTGCGTGTGTATGACCCTTGGGAAGAACATCGGATTCCGACGCAGGTTGTTCGTTGTACGAGCCCTGGCGATTTCGCCCCCTACTGGTTGAACCGGTGCCAGTTTAATTTGACCGGCTGAGACAGAAGTCATGGTACCCCCGCCCTGTCTCGTGGGTGACAGGACATAAAATTGTCAGACGTTATTCTTGGGGCCCATTCGTATTATATGCCTAGACAGTGTTGAATTTTGGCGTTACTCAACTCAACTCTCTCGCTCTCTCAGTCTCTCCCTCCTCGCTTTCTTTCTCCCTCTCTCTGTGTGTCTCCCAGCCTCTCTCTCTCTCTCTCTCTCTCTCTCTCTCTCTCTCTCTCTCTCTCTCTCTCTCTCTCTCTCTCTTGTCTTTTATTTGTAAAATCGACAATCGTGTATTAACTTTGTAATGTTTCGAATGCTGTTCGCCCTAATCTTTGAGTTGATATTGGGTTAATAACAATAATAATAAAATTGTATTTAGAAAATTACACGCATTTGGAATTCGAAATGCAACTATGTCAGCGAATGAATAAACAAATAACAATGTCTTGCGTTATTTTATACTGTCGTCACCTAAATAAACTATAAACATTAAAGAGAAAGGGGTAAATTAAGACATGGTCCATAAATTAAGAGAAAGGAAGCTTTCTCTACCTTACCGGTACCATTATTTTCACGGTGGTCTACCAGACTGCCTATTACCTGGTGCACGTGTGGTGATTGAAATGAAACAGAACCAAATAATATAGCCTAATCTGGTGTTACCTTTTAGACTTCACGGCAAATTAGAAAAACCATCAAAGAAAAATAATAATCGATCAGCCTTTTAATCTCTCGCCTAGTTTGCGTCTAAATTGACATCGATAGTGTTAATTATCTATTATACTATAATAGTATCCGAGGATACCAGATAGCCTCGATAGTACCCTAGTTAGCCTATAGTTATTTGATCAGTCACCAACCTGAACTTAAAAACATATATGAAATGAATGTATTTTACATAGAACAGTATCCCTCTCAGTCTCATTTGGCTTACCAATTGAAGATCCATGATAAAATGGCTTCATGGTTGTAATCAGTGGAGCGCCGTGGTGAGTCAGTTCAGTTTGTCCAATCGTGGATTTCGAACCGGAGACCTTCCAATTGGGAGCCAACGCTCAACTACTTGCACCATCTCTCTCTCTCTCTCTCTCTCTCTCTCTCTCTCTCTCTCTCTCTCTCTCTCTCTCTCTCTCTCTCTCTCTCTCTCTCAGGTTTATATGCCTTATTACAAAAAATGATAGGTTATTGCAATGTAAGATATATAATAAATTATTATAAAACTTAAGAAAGTCCACGAAAGTGTGCGCATACAAAGATTGTCAATAACTATACATCAATTTTTTTAAAGTTATAGATCTATCATGTTCATTAAATTTTCTGTTCAAACGATAAACGTTTTTTTTTTTTTTAACTCGGATATTTTGATGCTCAAAGCACTGATGAAAACAACAATAACAACAAACTACACTGCTAGCATTTCAAGTGGAATTACTCTTGTTTCTTTTATTTCTTAAAAGTTTCATATGGGAAATTTGTCCGAAATCGGCAATACTAATCACAAAACAAAAAATCTGGAGGTGGGAGAAGGGTGGGGTTGGCCTGGACATTTGAAGAGTGTTTCTAATACAACAAAAGGTGGAGATCTAGATCTAGCTCTAGAATAACTTATCTCAGTATGAAATAGAAATAGTCCAAATCTAATATTTACGTTTAAATGTCGTGGAATCTAGATCTAGATTATAGGCTGTTAGTATTGCATTCCAAATCATAATACAAGTGTCTACTATAGCCCATATGCATAGGCTAAGTGTAGATTTTATCTCCCGAACTCCCAAAAAAAAAAACTCCTTACCGAGTGCTAGATCTAAATCTATATCCAGTAAATATAGATCTAGATTCTACATTCACCCAACTAATATCTAAATACATAGAAAGTTGGCCCTCATAATGATACTTCCTCTTTATTCTTGTATCTAACAAAGATCTAGATAGACTACATCAATGATGTCGGATAGTTGTAATTTCAGTGATGCAAATTTTGCCGTAAATTTAGGATTGTCCGTTAAAAAAAAAAAGTTGGCAGATATCAGAGTTTAGTAAAAAAAAATATGCAAAGAGGTTGATATGTTTGTGAATGTGAAGCGCTTTACACTAGAAGTTCAGTAAAAAAAAAAAAATTGGCATCCTGGGCATTTTCCCACAAAATTACATTTAGAATGTTACTTTAGATCCTTGAACTACAAATGTGCAAATATTGTTGGCCTCAGTTTTCAAAATTTCAATGAAATATTGAAATTGGTTAAAAGTCATTAATTATTCATGATCACTTTACAGGGTGGCCATATATACCAGGGGCAAGGTGATTGGATGGATATATATAAAAACGTCAACAGCCAAAAATAAATCATTTTGAAAAGAAGAATTTTGTTTTCAATTTACTTCTGCTATTGGTCTTCCACTATGGTGCAGGAAGTTATGTTATTGGAGGTTCATAATATTTTGCTTTTTATATAAAACTATTTTTCTAAACAACTAAGTCCTTTGGTCTAATCAATATTGATCCAATTATCTTGCTTCCAATATTAAATATTGCTGCGATGTAAACAAAGCCGGGACCGCAGTAGGTAAGGAGTACCATTTTTTGTGGATCAATTTCAATGAAAGAGCTCCAGTATGACTAAATTTAATAAATTCTCCATGGGAAAAGACAATCATGAATCATTGAATGTAGATGAATATAAATTGGTTTTATTTCTGCAGCTTTTTGAGTCACCTACATCTAGTGTCATGATGACTAGAGATACATCATTTAGCTTGAATAATTTTTTCCATTTCAAGCTCTTAGTCTTACATGATTAATTTTGTCATTGATTCTTAATAGATTTCCAACTTTTTATTACAACTCGCATTTTTTTTTCCTTGTAAATATATAAATACAATTTTCTTGATCCCCTGCTCAACAGAGAATATGGGGAACTAAGTGTTAGGGTGCTAGGCAAAGTGCATTTGTGAGGAATTTGTCTTTTTTTCCACCGCACTGTACTTTTGCCATGATTCAAAAGTCTCAGCTACTCATTCCATGCTGGATTGACACACAAACTCAGAAAAAATTTGTCCAGGCTGGCAATCAAACCCATAAGCTTTACAAAGGTGGCTCCTTGAACTTACCATTGGGTGGACAGCAATGATTGTAGTCTTCAAATATGTTTTTTAAGAAAAGAAGGTGTAAAACCGTGTATAGAAAATGAATAAATTTTGATGGATATTTACTGAACAACATACAACCAGACATATTTCACTCATATTGAACTGATTGTTTGCTTTACAGATCAATAACGTGCAGAATCTATGGCTGCTTAGACATAGGAAGAGAATTGGTAGTTCTGACTTCAGGACCTTCTGGACACCTGTACATATGTTGCAATAACAATTTCAAAGTTTTCAATGATTTATTAACCATATTTTTCATGTTTTTTATTTATCATTTTTTTTTCCAGTTTGTCTTTCTAAACATGATCAACTGCTCACATTTCTTGACGTGGACAAAGATTCAATCACAGTGATCTGGAACACAACACATAAAAATGCAGGTAAAGTCTTTGGTGGCTTTTTTATTATTTTATTTCTTACTAGCACTCACTTGACTTACCATTACAAGTACTGCAGTAAATTTGGAAATAGAAGTATGCTTTTTTTATGTAAATTATTGTTTTTTGTGGATACAAATTTTATGAAGAGCAATGTGGGTTTTTTTTCTCTATGCATCCAAAATCTTTTTGTTTTAGTGCAACTTAAAATTTGTGTGAATTCCATAAGATCATTTTTCTTCATATGCCTAATTTGTTTTCATCACCAGGACCCAGCCTTGAGTTGGACGGATGATTTGCCTGTGTGTCACCTTTCAGGTGTCGGTTTGTCAACCAATCAAATATACAGGGAGGATGGAAATCGAAGGGAGGCCCATGCATTTGAGGACAGGAATTTTCATTTTCGGTGGGAAATTTTTGCTCTTTGCTCATAACTGAATTGTATTTCTCTCTGTTCGAAGTTAAGCTCTTTTTGAGTTAAAAGACTCTTCAGCATTTTCTGTTGTTCTTCTTCTCCAATTTTGTTTAGAACATTGCTTGTTAAGTCAGTTCTATAACTTTGCACCAGCTCAAGGAAAAAGACAGAATCAAGATGAAACTGAACTAGGTAGAGAAAACACATAACGAAAAATCTATGCTTCACTTGATCATTTTTGTGCTCTTTTGATTGTCTATACTACTGGTATTTAACTGATTAACTCTGCAATTAAATTCATGTATGGACTAAGAAACAAACATGGCAAGCATCTGTGGGCGGCACAACAGAGTTAATCAGTTAATTGTGAAAAAAAAAATCTTGTTCTCAGATTGACGTCTATACAGTTCACATGACAGACTTTTTGAATTTGAAAATTTAATCCTTTGTTCTAGACACGACTCTTGTTTCCTCTATGGAGTGTTTGATGGTCACAATGGAACAAGAGTTGCAGATTTTGCTGCCCAGAGAATTCCAGCAGAATTGCTTCTTGGGCAGCTCCAGCCTAACTTCTCAGATGCAGAGGTGCAAGAAGCCTTGAAACAAGTAATGATACACTTCTTTCTTGTTTGGAACCATCTCTTTTCTTACATTTACCCTATTTCATTTCTTTTTATATATAACTTCAAACAATTTTGTCATTTTAAGATCACCCTTGCTCCTTCAGTGCTTTTCAATACAAAAATCATTTAATGCAAATTGCATGCCATATGCATGTATATTTAAAAAAGTGATTATTTAAAAAAAGATGTGATCTTCATACCTTTGAAACTATTTTGGCTCCACACACTTGTAGCAAAGCTAATTAAAAAGAATTTGAATATTTTATATTAATAACAGTTTTTAAAAGCCCCCTGTATGCATGCTTCAGGCAAAGTTTTATTTCTATTGATGTTAGCTGCAAGGGCATGGATTCACCCATACCTTTTGACCTTTCTATAGGCTTTCATTGGCGTTGAAAAGAGCTATTTTGAGTCAATGGATGGACTTCTAGCTGAGCGAACTACACTCCAAGATCGTTTACCAGAGGTTGGATTTCATTTAATTTAAAAAGAAAAGAAAGAAAATTGAGCCAATGATAATTATGCGTGCAACAGCCCACCTTTTACTAGATGACATTTAATACACCAGTTCATACAAATATCAGTGTAATTATGTAATTCATGTTACATGCACTTGTATTATTAACATTTATTACAATAATAATTTTGCATTGTTTGCGAGTCTTTTGGTTTTTAAGTTTTGATATAAATCTGGATCTATGAGGCGAGTGAATTGAAAGTGCTGTATGACTTAAAATATTTGAGATTGCTTAAAAGGAGATAATTATATCATGCGTCTAAAATGTAGAGTGAAATTGCTTTTTCTCCTGCGAATCTTTTTACTTTGATGAGCCAAATATTTTGTTCCCTCAGGGTATTGACCATTATGAAGCTTCGCAGAAATATCCTGACATTATAAAAAAACTTGAGGAATTAGACAGGGAAATATCAGGAGGCACAACTGCAACTGTGGTTCTTATTTACAACAACAAACTCTATGTTGCAAATGTTGGTGAGGGTGCCTTTTTTTTTCTTTCTTTTTTAATTTGTTTAAATTTTGATAATTTGAAGTTTTGCTAGTTAAATTTTCTGTGATTAGATAATATAAGTTCTAAACATCCATTTTCATTGCGCTTAATATTTTACATAATTTATAAATAATGAGCAATAATAAAAATCTTCACTACAAAAAGTGCTATTGAAATAGCTCTCGCAGCTTATTTACCCCTACATAATTTTTTTCTTTCTACAACAACAGCTCCTTTCTCATTATGGTTTGGATAAGGTAATATGTTTTCACACATACAGGTAATGATTCTTTTCAAAAGGGTAAAAAGAAAGTGTACTTTATCGTATAACAATAAGCGTTAACTCTTCTTACTTTAAATGATTATTCTGAAATCATTTTTTTTTCAACTGATTTTTTTTTAATTCCAGGAGATACAAGAGCTTTCATGTGCAAGACCGGCCCAGACAATGTTCTGCGTGTGAGACAGCTCTCCTACGACCACACAATAAATGACTTTGGGGAGCAGACCCGGCTAAAGCAAGCCGGTCTGGATGTAGATAAGATCCAGGTTCTGCGACGAGTGGCTAACTCAGACTGCACTCGCTGCATTGGAGACTACCATGTCAAGGGTGGATACAAGGATAATGATGTCCTCAGGTGGATATTCTACAATTTTTTTAAAATATTCATTGGACTAGATTTTGTCCTTGACAATTTAGGGTGGTAACAGTATAAGGTCACTGGCTGAGACTGAAGTCTTGATGAAAATCACTCAAAATTGTCAGATAGTAGTCTTGGGACCTGTCAGCAATATATAGCTAGTTACTGACGACAGAACATAAAAAAACAAAAACAAAACAGACAAATTCACTGTACTGTGCCCCATTAGAAATTAATACTGAAAGTAAAAAAAAATTATGATTTTTATCAGGATAATTTTGCCTCTTTTTTATTTCTTTAAACAAAGCCCATAGATTTATAGATCCAGTCCTATTGTAGAAGAGATGGTGTCTTTGAACATAGATGTCTCTTTTCTATCTCTCTGGTTGAGGTGTTTTAGTTTGAAAGTTTCACTTTTAAAAATTTGCCTTTTATGAAGGACTAAGCTTTTCTCAAGAAATAGGATGAGAAGAAAGTTGGGTTGAAGATAAAGACAAAATCCTCGGTTAAGTTATTTCCAAAGAAGAAATAGAATTGATAGTCTCTGACCACTGCACCATCTTTCCCCAAAATCCCATTAGCAGAAAATGATTGCATACATCCAAAAGTAAGTAAAGTAAGCTTCTGATCATAATAATTATAATAATACTGATTATTTATACTACATTATACTTTATTACATTTGTAAGTCTTTGCAACAACTCTATTTATTTTTTTTTTTTTCTATACAAATATTTTATTATGTTCCCACAATGCTACCATTAATGACCAAGTAAATTATAATGCTTTCCAAACATTTTTGTCTAATAGTGTGTTACATTTACAAATTTTGTGTACCTCTCTTGCTGTTTCTTTTTTTCCAGCTGTGCAAGAGTTGAGCCTGTGATAGCTGATCCCTTTGTAGACGGAGGTGTAGAGCTGGATAGTTCCAGTGCGTTTCTAGTACTTATGTCGGACGGATTGTACCAAGCCCTGACAGACGCCACCGGCACAGAGACAATCAACGGGGACATTGCCAGCATGGTGGCCCAGGAGTTTGGCCAGCAGACCACTCTGACCGGGGTCGCACAGGCTGTTGTGGATAGGGTCATTCGGATCCACCATGACACCTTCATGACAGGCAGTGATGCGAAGAAGACATTATGCAAGAAACGCGATGACATCACTCTACTGGTGAGAAACTTTAACTACCCCCTCTCCGTGCAGAGCCCAGGTTCTGTGCGATCAGTAAACTCTCCCTCTCAACCACCGCAACACCAGGCGTCAGGGTTTCCCTCAAGCATCTACAACCACCACAGCCCGCTTCCCTCCTCTATATCTTCTCCTGTTTTTGATGCGAGTAGGCTTCAACGATCCTCGGACTCTGAATCGCCAAAAACTCCGACCAACTACCTCTTGTCGGGACCAAATCTACTTGGAGTTTCCAATACCAACACAAACAGCACAGACACACCGACCAATGGCAGCAGCACATACAGCACAAATTCCAGCGGCGAGATGCAGCTGTTTTCACAACGGCAGTCAAGTAACGCCAATCTTGAGCTGGATGCTGATGGAAAGGCAAGTTGTTGTAGATTTAGCCGAAAAGGAAAAAATGGGGAATTTAAGGAAAATGAGATATATGTATCTGATCTACCTTTTCACTACGATCTTTAAATTGCTTAACAAAACAATTTAGTATCAATACAAAACTTGTCTGAGAAAGAATTTCTTTGTCTAAAGAATTGCTTATGTTTTCAATTTGAGCAATGATCTATGCCGTTTAAAGTCGAACAAAGGTTTGAAATCCTGATAATGAAAGCCTATTTGATACTAAGAAATCCACCCACGCACCTTGTCGTTAGCATCTTTTCATAAACATTTTTTTTTTCAAGTATGCATGCCAGATAACTTTTAGGATTGATAATTCTATACTTTGGTTGTTTTGGGGTTTGTTTGTTTTGTACTGTCTCCGTAATTGATTATCATGTAAACTGATGTATGGAATCCAATGCCTGTGCTTTGCTAACATTTTTAAATAGTTTAAGAATGTAAAATAATAAAGACATCTTAATTTGTTGGTTTTTTAGTTTGATGTTTTATATTAGGTCTGTTTTGGAGTTTTTTACTATAATTTTGATTTTTCTAAAATTGCCATATTTGTCTCATAGAAGATTTCCTTCTTGCTGTTTATTTCAGGTAAAGGCCTATGTTGACTTTTCAGAATGGGACATAGCCTTAAGCAGAATGACTGAGGAACAGAGGGAAAATCTTCTCAAAGAATTGATGCCAAAATCAGTTTATGATCCCATTCAAGAGGAACCCTCGGCTGAGCATTGAAGCTAACCAGATCTAGTTGAAACACAAAAATGATCCACCACAAACTTTGACTTTAGAACCATGGATGTTCTTTGCTATAAATATAAATTTTATAAAGACTTGCACTTGTAAAAAATAATGTGCACAAATTATAAAGTTACAATACTATCTTTTAGAGCTTTTAAACTGATATTTGATGTGATATCACCAAGGGAGACACAAAAGTGTTTTTTTTTTAAATGCCAAGAATGTGAGGCCTGTTTTAATGTGACAGCTTGTGCCTTGTAGTAAAATATATTGGGTTCTGTACATTAATTTTTAAAGAAGGATAGGCTAAACAGAGTTAAACATTGGTGAATATTTATTTTATGACGTGAATATGAGAATAGTTGTTTTAAACATGTTTTCAATTTCGAGATTGAAAAGATAGGGTTGGATTTCATTCTATGTATTAATTAATCTCCATTTGAGATACTTAGTGAGATGGGCTGTGTAAGAATTTCAAAATAATTTTTGAGAAACAGTTTGCTCTTGTTTTTATATCCAGATTATTACTACTATATTCATACAAGAATAGACCCATGAAGGTACATACATGTGAAACTATTGGTCTCTCTCAATTTTAAAGTGACTGTTTTTTACCAAGGCCTATTTTTGTGATGCATCACTACAATTAGTTAAATGTAAATTCCATAGTAAAGCTAAAGATACTTAAAGTTTCATGAAAATAAGTTTGAAAGTTAGCCTGTTACATTACATTTTTTTTTTTAATCTTTTGCTCCCAAAAAGACGATGTAAAAATCTTTGGAAATCTCTAGGCTGGAAGTATTTTTTTTTTTTTAATTCTTTTAAAAAGTTGATGTCAAAATCTTCGAAAATATTGCAGCTGAAAGTTATCACTTCAAAATTTCTTTGAGTCATAGCTACAATCATTCATTAATAATTTGTGAAACTTTTGCCAAAATAAGAAAATGGCACCAAACTAAGCAAAAGATAATTATTTAGTTTTTTTTCCTTATGAAAATGTTAAATTAGATTATAAACATATTAGAGTAAGTTTGCAGGGCTTGTGTTCACGGACAAGAACATTTTTAAAAAGATGTGTTTCACAGTCTCTGTTGTTACAAAAGCTACTGTAAAAGGGAAAAGAAAAAAAACCTTGAACTGTTAGTACATGTATAGCTTTCAATAAACAGAATGGTTTTATCAATAGTTTAAAATAAATCTATATCATAGATCATATTTATGTTTTCTTTGTTTTTGTAGTTGCCACTTACACACAGCAGAATTTTTTGTTTCGTACATTTCCCTTCAAACATTTTTAGACTGATTCTGTGCTTGCTAAAATTAAAATACTACGGTACATTTGTTTGAGCAGGCCTTTCAGTGTTCAGTGCAAG
Organism: Elysia chlorotica; assembly: GCA_003991915.1. Taxonomy (NCBI): domain Eukaryota; kingdom Metazoa; phylum Mollusca; class Gastropoda; family Plakobranchidae; genus Elysia; species Elysia chlorotica. The sequence goes on from RQTK01000878.1 coordinate 74,962, forward strand.
CATTTATTTTACTTAAAACTTGTTTCTGCAACACTGGAGTACCACATAAATCTAAAGCAGGTCTGAGTTACGAGTAGCAGTAGGCCCTACTAATTTTTACTAATGTATGGGCATCCTCTAGAATCCTTGAGGACTGAGTAGTTTTACCTGCTGTGTTATGTTCTTGAATATATCACATTGTACACTTCAGTGCTTCTATTACTTTAACTACTGCTACTGTTTTACAAATGTGGAAACAATGTATCTCTAGATTTGTAACAAAACAAACACTTCAACAAATTTTAGGTCAATTTTTCCAGTTTTTTTAGTCAGCATTCAGATTTTTTTTTTCTTAACTGATAAAAAGTCAGATGTCAATTAAATGTACCATTGGAATTTCTTCTTGAATATGGTCTTGACCGTAAAGAATATCCAACTGCAACTCTGTTTATGATACAACACTTGACTCCATGTTGTGACATAATTTTCTCAAAACCAATGACTCCAAACATTTTGTACTTGTACATCTTCTTTCCATGTACATATAATTTCTTCAATCAAATGCTTTGGTGAATTTAATTCTAAGATTAAACAATATAAAACCTGATTGCTGGTGACGATTGTTCCTACCTAGTAATTTTATAGACTGTGCTGTAGGTAACCCTTCTGTCAATCTGACACCAATTGAAGAGGCTTTAACAGACCCGCAATGTATGGCTAAGGGCATCTCCTATCATTCTTGATTAATAAATTATACCTGTGTTTCTGACCACTGATTCCATTAAACTGGAAACAAACATCGCCTTACCAGGGTAACACTGTTTCTGCTTTCTTCCTCTTTGCCTCTAGTCAAGTCCCTGTGGAGCACAGATCATCAACAAAACATCTTCATTGCCATTTATACTGTGCAAAAAACTCCAGTTCTCTTCTACTTTCATACAGTGTTGGCGTTGGACATTAAGCAACCAACTCAACTCTCCATGGCTTTCCCTTTCCTTTCATTTCATTTTCCATTTCCCTTATTGGACTGAAATTCTCTGTTTCTTTTGGCCTCCCCCTATATCTCTCCATATCAAGCTCTTCCTTACCCTTCTTGGGATCCCAATTAATTAATTAAAACACATCTTTCCAACTGCATTAGTTAAAAAAATGATCTGATGTTCATGTTTCAATATTTTTTCTCATCCCCATTTTCAGCTATATTGGGAAAAGAGGAACACTTTCTCACCCTCACTTTCAACTTAGATATATCAATAAAACGAAAGCAATAATTATTTCATGTTTCAATTATTCTTTTAATACTTATTGACGCCCAAAAAATACTGTGGATTTTTCACCAAGTTCAAGATTTTATAAAAATCAACAACAATAATTCATTTCGTAATTTGACACACAACAACAATATTAGAACATCAAATGATCATATCTTTGAAGCTGTGACTTTGCCAGTAAAACAAACTAAGGTCTATTGTTTTTGACGTCTTAATATCAGTTTCTATCATTCATATTAATCAGAAAAAATTGTATATTTTAATTTAATAAAATTTAATTATCTTTTTTAGTTTACAACAGATAACGTTTTGACAATTACTTACAAACAACGGAAAGGGCAATAATAAATACACAATGCATAATTATATATCTATATAAACTAATACCGCGACAATAAAAAACAATGTGGCAACATGGATAATTTTTTACACAATTTAAATGACTTCTAGTTATAATATAAGGGAAAAAAATTCATTAAAAACTAGGATGTTGGATACCATCCACATCAAATCAAGAAAATTTAAGAAAGGCCAATTTGGTTTCAACAGTTAAAAGCTTTTTTTTTTTTATTTGAATAAACAAACAATAAAAACATATGATTCGAATTCACAAATGTATGTAAAAAAGTCATCAATTTAAATACTGTTTTTGCAAAAGTTGAAAAATTATCAAAATTGTAATGACTAGGCTACACTGAAGTCCTAAAACCCATAAAATTTTATTGCACTGGAAAAATTTAAACATGGCATGCAAACAGGAATTTGTATGGCAAAATTGTGAGGGAAATATACAATATAAAGAAAATAATAACCCAACTGCCAACATGGTTCAAATATAAATTTCAGAATCTACTCACCTGAACCATATTTAAAAAAAAAATAACCCTATGAGAATCCTTCAGGAAGTTTTATAAAATAAAATGTAAATAAATTTCAACATCAAGTTTTAACAAAGTAGTTTTTCCGTATGAAGCAGGTAGTTAAACATTAATAATAGCAACTCCACAATCATAATATCATATGAATCTGTTTTCAACTTTAAATAGTGAAGTCAAGCAAGATCAAACCAGTTTTCCTCTTTGCCATCAAGTAAAGGAGGCATAACCAAAAATACAAGAACAAAAAAAAAAATACATGTATGGGTGTTGATTTTTGTAAATATTTTAACGGGATAGCTCTTTGAAAAAAAAATTTAATACAAGTAACAAACAAAAATGTACAAACGAAAAAATTATTTTAGGCAACAGGTGCAGTGTTTGGTACCAAACACAAAGCCAAACCCATTTCATCAATGAAGTGACTAAGTCATCCTGTACCAACCATACTCAAAGAAGATCTTGTTAAAAATGTGTAGAATGTTGTAAAATAACAATAAAAGAAACACATGTAGCGAAAAAAATATTAAAGAAGTATAATATAAAAAATCAAATATGGCTTTACAGTAAATATCCTCAGTCCAATATATAACGTCATTTGGTATGTACATATGAAGACAATCAATTGCTGTAGAAAGATTTTTTCTTAAAAATATATTGCTTAGCCATTAGCAATTAATTGACGATACAGCACAAAAAAGAAAAACTAGTGGATACAGTAATATACATATATATATATATATATACAATAAAGAAAGGCTGCACTATTTATTACAATCCAAGTTATGAAGTGAATCTTTCACAAAATTGACTAATGTAAATTCAATTTATTTACACAGTATAGTAATCTATTTCAAAATTTTAAGTAACTAAGACAAAGCCCATAACATTATATTTGACTCCTTTTTATATCTTGAAAGTTATGAAGATTTTTTTTTAGATTCGAACGTAATTACATGCAAAAAGTTAAAAAAAAAACAACGCTTTTTTCACAAAGAAAAGAAAATATCAAATCATACCTTTAATTAGCAATACTTGTTGTCTGTAAGTTACACAAGAAAAACTAAATCTTTTCAATTAGAGCCGAGTCTCAATATATAAACAAAATGCTTGTTTATAAATCATTGTGATATAAGCTTCAACTTTAAATCATCCCAATACGTCACAAATGTGTTTCACAATTTTTATTTTATGGGATGTGGGAGAAAAAGAGAAGTTGAGAGGCATAGAGGCATGTTTGAAAACACAAGGCAAGCCAATGGCTTTCTGCACTCACACTCAATCCAAACTACATACAAATTGTGTTGTGCTGTCCATATCTATCGGACCGACTTTAATCATGCTAATCCTGAACACACATCATGAGAAAAACAAGTGAAAAAGCATAAAATAAATACTTAAACCAATAATTATGCAAAATAAGTACACATTTTAGTATGTATTTCAACACAGTACCAACATGAACATGAAAGACATTATGAAATTTTAATGACAACAAGGCATGTGGGAGTAAAGAGATTGGCTTTTGTATAATCATAAAATATACTGGAATAAACAATAGTGAATTGTATTGAGAAATTCAACAACCAAAAAAACCCACCTCGAAATAGGACTTTTCAAATTTTTTCAACAGAGACATCAAACAACAAGATAAAGAGAAATACTTATATCAAGTATGATCTCCTTGAAACTAGTTCTATGTAATACGATTTAGCAATACAGTAAAAGTGCAAGTTATTACAACTTCAAATTAAAATGACACAAATGTTGTTTTTAAATGTCTAATCTTTCTTTGCCAATTTAAAGAGCTTTCAATTTCAACTTACAACCTCTGAAAATAAAACAAATACAGATGTAAAGAAACAGAAATTACATTTGACACAAGATTACAGGATTCGCTTTCAGTATATTTAGCCAAGTGTAAACATTTTAAACAACTAGAAGAAACAAAAATGTAAATTTATACAAAGAATTTTGTTGGACTTCCATGAGACCAGAGCATCTACCTCCTAAATTTTGTTTAATTAAGTCCTGATGCTCTTTATTAACAGAAAACAACAAAAAAAATTTAATTAATGAAGCATACAAGTAAGCTCTTTATTAACAGAAAACAACAACAAAAATTTAATTAATGAAGCATACAAGTATCACATTGGAACTTACTAATATGGGTAGAGGAATCTTCACAAATACTCCGTTAGAAGCTTTCACAAGATTAGGCTCTGCCTCTTTAATAAATCTGAGAAAAAAGCCTAAATAATAATTGTTTACAACAATGTAGTGACATATTTGGCTAATAGTTTATACAAAGGCTTTGGTTGTTTGTTTTTTTTGCTGAAATTTTTTTGTAATTAAGCCTTAAGCATCTGGATAGAATGGATCTAACTATCGCAAGATGACCATATCAGAGTTTTAACGCAAAACCTTATATTACACTCCAAAAATGCTTTACAAAAATACGTTGCAGAATGTAAATGAATGTTGAAATGATTTTTTGCTGTAATTGTTGAGCTATTCTTTGCAAAGATATAATTTCTAAGTGTTTGGGGCATCTTCTAGAAATGCTAGATCATCATTAGGGGACTAACATTTGGTTGGTCCTTGCTGTGAATTATCTCTGTAATTGGTCTTGTTGAAGACAAATGTAATTCTTCCGATACACAATAACCGTTTTCACAGATGAGCATTTGAGACTAAGTATTTACATCTTTGTGAAAAATTGTTAGGGTTTGAAAAATAAAATGTAAAATGCACCCATATCTTACGCATGAAATTATTGGTATCAACATGAAATAAACTAAAGTGATTGATTTGGTAACAATAAATTACATTATACCATATTGAAAGATGAAAAAAAAATTGTCACCACCAGTGAGATTCTAAAAAAGCCTTGAGACATCCTTATATTAATCTTATTGAAATAATAATTATGATGAAGTTACTCTTTGCTGCTTCCCCATACGAATTAAGATTAACACCTTTGCACAGACTTTGTTCTACTTGATTGGCAAAAAAATGATAATGAATAAGTCTTTACAGTGCAGTGTGTCCTATATTACCAAACTGTACAGGAAAGCTATATGTTAAATTTGAGGGGTAGAAAATCATTCTGAAAAATAAAAGACTTTATATGATTGTGTTTAAAGCTGTAGACGAGACAAACGCCAGCCATATTTCTAAACCTTTCCTAAATTATGTTAAACGCTTTTTAAAGTATAGTATGGATTATGTCTAATTAATACCATAAAAATGTAAGTAGCAGGAATATAAATTAAAAACTGCACAATTTGTAATTACCACGTAGGCTATATTAGCATATTTAAATTCCAACTTTTCATTTCAAATGGACAGAAAGTCCAAAAAGCTATCAAAATCCTTATATATACAACAACAATTTGAAACAGGGACTAGATAAAACTACAAAAAAATAGACCTGGATTTCAAACAGTTCAATCAAAAGAAAAGAAAAAAAAAACATATTATTAATTTTGATGGCAAGTGGCATAGCACTATGAAACAATATACAGTCTCCTTTCTGTTTGTTATGTTTACATTGTTAAGATCTTTCATTCTGATTTAAAAGGAATTAAATTCAAAGTTAATAAAAAAAAATATTGTCAATGAGATTGCAGCATGCATATACATTAAAAAAAAAAATAGTTTTGAGATAACTGAAAGAAATAATAATTTAGTCACGTGTTGTAAGTGCATATGTTACTACTGTTTTCTTTAATTAAAAATAGGTGGATTACTTCATAGTAAGTCTGATGCTGATCCAACAAAACATATTGACATGCTCACATAAAAACGTTATATTTTTTAGACAAAATTTTTTGAGACACATTTCAAATATAATGTTAAAGTAAAAAATTTTGATGATCAACCATCGAGAAGTCTTTTTTTTTGTAAATCACAGTACGGAACAGCTGAGTAAATAATACTGTTGGATTTTGCCCAAAGCTTTATTCTTAAGAAAATAATTTTATTTTCATCCCGCTGTTATTAAGCCCAACAAACATTAAATAATAAATGCAGATTTCAGATCTTGCTGAGCCCTTCCATTTTTTACATAGCTTAAACAATTACCTCTAAAAATAGATGGGTTATTCTGAGATTAAGTTATCCATTTAAATAAACATTGTCTGATTCATTGACACAGCAGTGAGGCAGAACATTGCCCTGACAAAAACATTTAGTTTAATCAATTTTGAAGATACCACAACAATACTTTTACAATAGAAAAGAGTAAGCTAAGGTATCTGGAAGAGCTTTCCTTGGGGTATTATATTTGTACTTCAAATTGTAATTATGCAACACAAAATAAACTGCATTAAAAAATATATAATCTCACTTTGGGAAAAAAAGTGAACAGCTCTAAAGATAAATTCTAACAAGGTATACATGCTTGTCCACAATAATAAACAATAGATGAAAGAAATAAAGTAAACAAATTGTTGCCTATTTTAACTGAATATCTTAAGATGTGCACAGGTACTAGAATGTGAAGTGTCTCAGCTTCTAGTTGTAATATTCAATGAAAAATATTTTTCTCTGTACAGAAATTGTTATAGGCGAAATTTAGCATTCATTTAGCATAACACACTTTTCTCCTTCACAAGTTTGGGTAAACTCTTTGGATTCCTTATGATCAAGCAGTATATGAATGACTTTTATTAAAGGTGCAATCTTGTCCTGACACTATTCCTCTGTATGGCTGTGTCAACCTTTATGCTTTGCATATAACTGGTATTGCTATTATGAGTAGTGACCTTGTTATTATTATTTAATTATTATTATTATTGTTGTTATTATTATTATTATTTTTGTGATGGGTACAGAGAGAGGAATAGTTGAGGAGTAGTCAGAACAAGTTTCTATCCATGGAAAAGAGAAAAAAGGTCCTACAATGTTACAGAGAACCCATTTTAATGTAGTATGGGTGTGAGGCTTTGTATACCTTGGACAGCAAAGAAGTCTTAACGCAAATGTCTTAATTGAGGCACACTCAGGAAGATCTGTTATTAGTAAAATACGAAAATATCGCATCGTCATTTATAGGGCATGACAGAAATGCTTGAAAGAAAAAGGAGAAGAAGAAGACAGAGAATATTATTATTATTATTATTATTATTATAATTATTATTATTATTATTATTATAATTAGGGACCACCAAATGTGCCTTTAAATTACAATCTAAAAAAAGTTTCATCTTTTCACATCTTATCTTACTCCATAACTGGTGCACTGGCTTTGGCATGTCCCCAATGCTGACTTTCAGGTGCAGGGTCATAGAATTGAGCCTGTGGATTCAGTGGTTGACTCGGGTAGGCTGGAGGCATGCTGTATGGGGGTGGGGCATCAGGGACACCTGGGTACGGGCCAGGCTGGGGCAGGAGCGGTTGGCTCTGCACAGGGTACTGTGGGGCATGGTAAGCATTCATCACTGGATACGGGTTCTGTTGGGCTATGTACATCTGATTTGGTTGAGAGGGTAAAGCTTGGCTACTTGACTGAGTAAGGTCCCGTCCTTGTTGATTGTTTAAGGACAAAACCATGCCTGCTCTCTGCGAAAAATAAATACAAGAAGTTGCATTGATAATTTAAGAATAAAATAACTCCTGCTCTCTGTAAAAAAAAAATTAAAAAGAAAGTACAAGAAATATTTTAGCTTACAAGTTTGTTTCTCGCTAAACGGAAAAAACAACATTACAGTGAAAACCTCCAAAACCGAAGTCAGATAATTTGAATTTCTCATGAACCATGTTTTGCAATAAGAAATTTTTTTTTCCTTTTTCCCCACTTCAATTGTCTTTGAAGATTAAAAAATTGCAGATAAAAAAACCAAGGCATAATTTGTTTAAACACCAGGCTCAATCATGTACTGTTCTGCCAAAGGAGCAGAAGAAGACAGAGAGAAAAAACTACTAGACAGTCTATTTTTGTGGCTGAATGCGGCAGATGTAATGGAGCAGGCAGAAAGGATATGATCGCCAACACTATGAAGCACGGCACATCATGATGATGATGATTATTATGAATATTATTTGTTGTTGTTGTTGTTGTAGCTACTGCTGTTGCTGTTGTTGTTGTGTTATTGTTGTTGTTATTACCATCTGTGAACACTACCTGATATTGTACTGCTCTTGCTGTGTACACCTGTTGTACTGTTAAGCTTGCTGCTTACACTTTCCCATTTTGCAATATCTTTAAAATAAAACACCAACAACAACAAAACAACCAAAAAAGGAACATCTGTTGGCAATAGTGTTTTCATTATCCTCAGAGTCTAATCAGTCAACATTGTACACTTAAATTGAAAGTTTGGAACCTACCCGTCCAGGTTTGTTGTTGGCACACAGCAGGATCGACAATGACAAAAATAGGATCATATTAGAGAACACAGTTACTACCCATGACCAAGCGTAGGAGATAGGCACACTGTTCCCATAGATAAAGAAAAACACAGTCAGAGAAACTATGCCTGTACATCCTGAAAGAGAGAAAAAACACATTTATTATAAAGACAAGCAAAACATACAAATCACTCTCTCATTTCTTCTTAAATAATATCCTAGATGAAAATTGACTGGAAATGTATACATTTGTTCAGTGAACCTATATAACACAGCTGTCAACTTTTGACCCATTTAAGTTAAATTCTCTCCCCCGAACTGGCTAAATTTATGCCTTTTGTTTCTCCCAAAGACTATCTCTCTCTCCTAGTGTTTTAGCTATTTCACAAATATGTAATCAATTAGTTGCTAAACATATGGCACAACTTGAAAACTCTGAATATGGAATGGTTCAATTGAACATCAATTAGAAATGAAAGAAAACAAATTAATTAGCACATTCCACAGATGTAATAAAAAAAAATATGTGGGGAAAAATGAAAGCCACTGAAAACAAATTTTAATGCATCACATAGCAATAAACGATCTTTTGAAATAATGATGATAAACTTGACTGTGTTTCATTTTGAATTTGGTGACCCATGGAATTGAGATTAAGCATTTTTCACATATAATACTGTACAAGCCAGAGCCTGAAATTCTTAGGAAAAGAGATCCTATTATAGTGAACTGTCTGCAAAGGATAAATCTATTCTTGTAAGCCTATGAGCTTAAAAAATATTGTTTTCCAAGCAGGGAATTAAATCACATTGCTGCTCGTAACCAAGTTTCTGCCATTAGCATTGAAATAATATTTGTCAACATTAAATTCTCTTAACTTTCTCAAATCCTATGATTTAAGGCATATTCCCTGTGTGTGCACTATTTGGGGATTTTTTCAAAAAATTGTAAAAGATTTTTATTATTTGAAATGAAAGGTGTGCAGATCAATACAAAAATGTGCATATCAATGCGTACAGCATGTGTGTGTGCTAATGGAAAAAGGTTAAAGACTAAAGAACAAATCCATGTTACAACATGTCAGCATTGTTACCTGTGAGGAGAATAACAAACTCCAGTCTTCTTGAGTGGTATGTGCTGAGGTCCACTAGTTTTCCATTCTCATGAAAAACTATTCCGATTGATACTAGATAAAGTCCACAGTAAAAACAAAACAAAATGCGGGATATCAGTAACTCTGAGGATGTAAAAAAAAAAAAAAGAGGATTAACCGATTGCATCAAGAGTTTTTAGGTTGGCCTGCCAGCATTATTCTCAAGTGAGCCCCCATTGTGCTTGGGTCTTCTGAAATTTAAATTTTGTAATCTTATTATGAATCAAACTATTGATGCAGAATGTTTCAGCATTGGTATGGACTATGGGTTAATGTATTAAAATGGCATTTATTGCTAAGCTTGGTAATCAAAAAGTCACAATATTTGAAGAAGTAAGTCCTATGTTATTCCTTGAAAAATGGGGACTCAAAAACAACATGTGGCATGGAACTGGCTAAAAATACTCTAGATCTGATAAAAACTACTCTTTCACCTGCTTAAATGTTAATAGGTTAAGAAGTTACAAATATTTCATATTAATCCAAAGAGAAAACAGTGTATCAATGTTGTCTTTTGGTTTAAAGGGGGTTATCACTTTACCCAGTATTCAACCATTAGCTTCATTGAACTAGGAGAGTGCTGTTTTGACATCTTCTTCTAAACGTGGTTATGATCTAGATAGTTATCTTTTAACCTATTTATATGTCAACTTTAGTCTTGCTGCATGATTACGCTGAATTTGAGGAAGTAATTTAATTTTCCTAAAATAAGAAGGTTGAGATTACAATACAGCACACAGATTGCATGTAATTTTGTTTACTGGTAAGTTAAACTCCATCTACAGTCTATTTGGTTAGCTTATTGATAAGTCACAAGACTATGTCTGATAATTTTTATGTCCTGTCAGACAGAGACAGAATTGAGGTACTCAGACCTGTGTCGCAACTGATTATGATTTTATACTTAGCAACAAATCCAATTTTATTTACTCTTGCGGTTAAAAATACAAAAGAACTGGTTTAGTAAAAACACACAAGAACTGGTTTGGTAAAAAAAACCAACTTACTACTTTGAACTATCATATTATGAAAACAAAAATTCTGCTTCATGTCACTTTTCAGCTCATCATTTTATCTGAACAGTTACCTGTGTTGCAAAGGTCGAACTCACAATCTACATTCCACAAGCCCCAGGTCAGAAAATCAAAACCATCCTCATCTGAAACAATAAAAAATATCAACAATGATTTGCTTTTATTTTCTTGGTTTTCTTTTGTTTGTTGTTGTTTTTTTTTTCTTCTAGATGACATGAAAATGGTATGTAACTGATTGTCAGAGTTTGATAACAATAGTTTAATCAACATTTTTTTTTCAATCGACAAGTAAATTACTGCTTTTACAGGTATCTTCATATGAGTATGAACAATTCAGAATAATTAAAATGAGCACCTCTATCTGGTATTTTAGGCATAAACTTTTTTGTAGCGTGGATCCTAATTTTTTTTTTTTTCGTTTTCTTTGTTAATATTTGTTTCTCGAATCCAGTAGAACCTTGCTTTTAGCTGTAAGAGTGCAAAAATTTAGAGCTAAATTGCTGTTGAAAGATCACAGCACTGTTTTCTTTGGTACATGGTTTGTGAATTTCATGGGAAGTTTTAAAATCCATAATTTATGTTCTCCTTTTTTAACTAATTGTCTTGCTGGTTTTCATCTCTAAAATCTGGTACATTCTTTCCTCATTTTTTTTTTTTAATGAAAAAGACCCATATTATCATTAAAAAAAAAATTCTTACAATGCTGATTCTTGGGTGAGTGCAAAGAAAAAACTCAAATGTTTTTTTTTCTTCTTCTTTTTTTTGTCCATTTTAATCAGTATTTCTTGTTTTTACATTTAGTTACATGTTTCTCTAGGCTATATATGATATTTCAAGTTGTTTTTTTTTAAATTCTTGTACAGGTATCTATTTTCTTTGTTGCATTACAAAGAGAACGTCAAATTTATTATGGTGATTAAAACATTTAGAATTCATATAGATCTATTTACTTCTATTTCATTAAAACTTATAAACAAAAGATTGTGTATTTTGAAGCTAACGCAGAAAATTTCTATGATTTAACAGGAACACTTGAAAGCATTATTAACTCACAGACTACCCAATGAGAGGTCGAAAATCCCAGGAGGAAAAATCCACAGGATACAAATAGGGTAATCAAACCCATCTTGTAGCATGTTGATCGGTAGGGGAAGAGTCTTCCACGATTCATAGCTGCTGGTTGGCCAGGGGTGCTTTGTGGTTGGTACATGATTGACGTATAATACGTTATCAATCTAAAGAAATACCTGGTATATTAAAAGAAATAACTAAATTTTATAAAAGAGAAAAAAGAAATCCAAGTTAGTTACTAAGTTTAGATTGTGCGCAAATTTACTTTACATGACATTTTACAATAACAGAGAGATATTTATGACTGGAAAAAAAAGTGTTGAACAACTAATTAACATATATAGGCCTACATACTGTGACGCATCAAATATTTATTTCCCAGTGCAGAGTTAACATTTTAATGTTCTAAAGAAGGCTGAGTCTATGCGCACTATAATTACATAGTGTTTCTGTTAAGACCTAGAAAACTAGAGAGATTTGCTTTCTTCAACGGTGTGACAGAAAAATTTATAATTTTATTTGAACCTAAACACTTTACGTCTAGCAATACTTTAAAAATAAATATGTACCTAGAATGCTGTTGCAGAATCACTATAGGCTACATAGCTATCTCTTAGAACTATGTAATCAGATATTATTAGTAAAACTGTTCATCAGATGACTGATAGGGATTTTAGGTTTGATAGCGCGTCCTTTAACGAAAAGCTGGACTTGCTCAAAGGATACCTTCAAGGTTTGTAAACATGTTTGGGAGTCCCTTTGGTCCAGGTTTGATCATGATCAGGCAGTGCCCCATCATTCTAATTATGATTTCAGCTGTTGTCTCCATCTTATCAAGTTTATTTTTGATAAACCTAGATGACCCAAAACTTAACAAAGTTTATTTAATGATCAATTAATGAATTATGAATACTCATTGACATAAACCATGCGTTTTTGCTTCTTGAGCAAATATTATTGAACATCTACGATATATGTTTATAATTATAGTTCTAGAATCTTGATCACCCTAGAAACAAGGGTGGATGCGGTATACATCAGATTACTTCTATTGTAGGCCTACTACATGATACATCTGAACATTTTAAGGTGCATACAGCCTATCTACTCTAGATCTAGGCCACAGGAGGTTTCTAATTATTCAAAAGACTAGGCTAAATTTTATCTCGTACCTGTTTCTAGGAAATGATCGAACTCAGCCTGTAGCCACAGACAGCTGTGGCAGAGTGAGGGTGGTGATGGTTACTAATAATAGATCAAAATCAATGAGCAGTAAAAATAACTGTAACACTGTTCACGAGCTGTGGCGAGAGGCTGAGTCGCACTTTGTAGTGTTTCTGTTCATGTTCAAATGTTGCTTTACGCATTATAGATTAGATCTAAATTAGTATAGTTACAGAGTCTCTGTCCAGATAATGGATTAAAAGGTTGTATTAAGTCGGGCAATTATTTTATTCAACACAGTAAAAAAATACTCTTTCTTCATAACTTGACAACATTAAACTGGGAGATAGGTTCGTTTCGACCCAAAAATTGATTTTGAATTAGGACACAAATAACTATACAATTCGAATAGGAGAATTCGGACACTAACACAGTATTTACTCATGTACATGTAGACTCTAAATCTACCCATTCTACTGCGTTTTCAAAATTTTAACAGAAACACTCTTATAGCAAAGTCAATCATAATTATAATTATTTGATTGAAGTGCGTATAGACACTCAATTCACGAGAAACGTAGGCCCTACAATGCACACAGTTCATTGGTTCAGCAATAACCTCGACGACGTCCTCATACTCAGTCATTGGAGCAAACAATGTTTGCATAGCACCAATGGTTTATTATAAAAATGTACATCGATGTAGCCTACATAACGTAGTTAGTTTTATAGGCTGTAGTAGTAGTAGTAGTAGTAGTAGTAGTAGTAGTAGTAGTAGTAGTAGTAGTAGTAGTAGTAGTAGTAGTAGTAGTAGTAGTAGTAGTAGGAGGAGGAGGAGGAGGCGTAGTAGTAGTCGTGTTGTTGTTGTTGCTGTTGTTGTTGTTGTTGTTGTTATTGTTGTTGTTGTTGTTTGTTCTTTTGGTGAACCAGCTCAAAATCCTCGCAAACATCTTTTCTGAGCAATCTGCTAAACACATTTGCATTAAAAAAAGTTTATCTGAACAGAAGAATTATTAAATTAAGAAATGTACCCGGTATAAGATTATATTGATAGCCTAGTTATATCATAAAATAAATACAAAGATTGTTATGATTAATGACTGATGATGAAAAGTTACAAGCCTGTCTTTATTCAAAATTTCAAAGTGTGTAGATAGAACTTTTTTAATGTTACCTCACAATATTGGGATTTTCAGTTCGTAAACATTAAAGCAAAATTTTGTTTTTTTTTTCATCAATGTGAATTTCTTTTTAAAGCCCTAACATTCAAACCGCTTTTGGTCTTCATTAACCTTAAAGAATATTAAAAGCAGTCATGTGTATGATACATTATAGTGTTGAAGAAATTTACTTTATTAAAGTCATGTCTAACTGTAGATAAGTTATCATTTATTATGTTTTAGTTTCTTGGAACATGTGTATTTAAAAAATGTTGGTCTTAATAACAAGGAAAATTTACATTTATATGGCTTATGCCTTAAAAAATAATAGCGAATTCGCGGGCATTTCAACTAGTTATAAATAACAATGTATTTGATGCAAATGTCTTTTAATTTTATTGTTAACAACACAATTGACACTTCTTCTCAAAACCTAAAACAATTAATTTTTACACAAACAAAAAACCACTCAACTTCCAAGCTGCTTCATGAATTTATATTTCTTTTTCTAGGTTACCGAACAAAAAAAAAACAAAAAACAAAAAAAATCGTTTTTACACAAACAAAAAATCATCCAACTTCCAAGCTATAATTATCGTGAATGTATATTTCTTTTTATAGGTTAATAAAAAGTGCAATATATTATAGAAAGGAAAGGGGGGGGGGGGGGTCGCCGATTGAAATTAAATACATAATTATACATGTTTTGAAATAATTATGTTAGTTCCATTCTCTAAACCCTGCCAGGTCATTACTTACAAAACGTCTTACAGACCTTGGATTACGGTACGTTTTGTTGCGGTTCAGGGTCAACCAATTCCGTGGCTCACCGTCAATCAACATCAGAAACTGATACTGGTATAACGTTTAGTTTTTCGACCAAGGTAGAAGACATGAGTCATGCTCAACGAGTACAAACACCACAGAGCCATTAAATTTCGTGGTTCATATTTTTCCGTTTACATGCTTTAATGTTACTGTGTAAAGAGTAGATTCATCGCATCTTTTACCACCACCCACTGGGCTGCGCATCTAGTTCTATTAATCGAACTCTGTGGGTCTGCGGTATGTTACTGCGTAAAGAGTAGATTCATCGCATCTTTTACCACCACCCACTGGGCTGCGCATCTAGTTCTATTAATCGAACTCTGTGGGTCTGCGGTATCGCTTGATGAGCTAACTGAAGATATAAAGTGCAACCCATGACTTCCAGACAAGTTGAATCGCCTTGCCTATACCGTGTTTCCCTGTCAATCACTTCCGAGGTTTACGTCAACCACTCACTAAGACATCACCAGCAGGGTCTAATTAAAGTTTGGGCGAGTCATAATTGTAACGACAGTTCCATACTTGAGGAGAAACTTTTATGAAAAGTAAGTGATGCTTGTTATAATACAATCTGGATCAGGCATTTACAGTTATAATTAGAGGAAGCAACTGTCATTTACCATAGTTATAACAATAAATATATATTATTGGGTTGTTGTTGTTGTTGTTGTTGTTGTTGTTGTTGTTGTTGTTGTTGGTGGTGGTGGTGGTGATATTTTTGGGTCTATTTTTATCTCCTGAATCAACAAAGGTCGCATTTTGAAAAATGTCGAAATCCTTTGAAGCATCAGCCGTATTGATGTAAATTTCGTATTAAAAAAAACTGACTTATAGTTTAAATGTGACAATAAAAATATAGAAAGATTTAGAAACTCCATGAAGAGCAACCAAAAAGAGAGAAAGAGAGAGAGATTTGTTTTACCTTTTTGAAATTTCCCCCAGTTTTGAACAGTTAACAGACTTTTTATTTGAAATTGTATGATTTTATCCTCTAGATAATTAATAGAACTAGAGTTTTAAATATGATGACTCAATAAATATGAAGTCCATCCTATTTAGGCATCTTGGAACATACATGATTGTCATCATAAATGTTTTGCTCAGATCTATTTCAAATAGCAGCAAATTTATTATATTCCAGTTAACCTCCCTTAATCTAAATGAAGGCAGGCTGTACTTTAATAATAATATTATGATTGTTATCCAACTTATCCCAGACGATCTATTATTCTTTGGATTACTGAAAATAGATAACTACAAAAAATATAGTAACGTGATACACAAGGACCAAAACAATGCTCTAATGCGTTGCATATCTTTGTATTTAGAGAATACTTGAAACTAAAAAAAGAAAAAACCTAAATTAAAATCAAAGCAAAGAAAAACATACATAGATTTTGAAAAATCAGTTTCTGATTATGTGAGCTACAGGTAACACATAATAGGGGAAAATGTAAGTGTAACAGAATGAAAGAAAATTTGAAATGGTAAATTTAGATTTTGTGTTGAAAAAGAAAGGAACAGAAATCTCACTTTACAAAATACATAACTCCATGGGAAAGTTTATTATTGCGAAAATTGACATATAAACATATAATGACTGAAATTGTGATTGCATGAAATGGCAAGAAAGAAAAAAAGTAAACTGGTAAGTTTGTTAAGACAATACCATGTGGATGTCAGGAAGCTAATTAAAGAGTTACATAATATAGGATTGAGACTTTCATTTCGTGTGGGCACAAGAGAATTTTTCAGTATGAAGCGAAGAAATCGTGTTAAGAAGTGTGGGTTATTTTGTACACTATATGATTGTTTTACAAAAGTTTAACTCTTAAGGAACAACCTACATAAAACGGGTAAGATTTGTTTTAGCATTTTCCTTTGTTTTTGTTCGAGAAAATCTGAAAACCTGAAGCTAATGAAACTAAAAAGTAGGCCTACATTATAATAATATAATTTGACACTGCAATTTTAGCGGTACGCTTTCTATTAACAGATTGAGAGAGTTATCATGTATTATATATTTTTTTTTAAATAAAGATCGCAAACTTTATCTAGCTATTGGACAACGGTTTAAAAAAGTGCGCTTTTTATTCGCCAAAAACAATACTCTTTTTTAATACACGAGAGTTTTAGGTTTAAAAAAAAACAATCTAAAACTAAATATAGCAGAACATGGTAATAATTATAGGAGAGCATTAGAAAAGGTACGCTTTCTGTTGGGAAAATGGTAGGCTATTCTTCAACACGGTTGAAAGTTTGCAGATATAAAAACGATTTAAAAAAAAATCAAACATATCAGATCGTTATAATATAGAACAGCATTTAAAACTATTACGCTTTCTATTTCTACAGAAACAATTATTATTAATTCTTAAATATACAAAAGAGTTCTTATATTTAGCCAAAAGAAAAATAGAAAACAAAACTACAATTACATGTATCAGATAATCTAAAAGCTTTTCTTTTTATAAAAAAAAACAAACAAAAAAAACACACGAAAACAATGGGTTGTTTTTTTTTAAATAACATAGGCCTATAGTCTTTTCAGACATAAAGACCGCAGTATTATGACAGTATTTAAAAGCGGCACTCTTTACATAACTAAAGAAACTATTTTCACAACAATGAGAGTTTTCATATTTAAAAAAAGTGAAACAAAAACTCTAAAAAAAATTGTGAGAAAAAGACAGTGAGTTATAATAATTATTCTATAGTAACGATCTTCGGTAAATTAATTCATTTGAAGCGTTAAAAAAAGAAGAAGTCCTGGCAACTTTTCCAGCGGTTTAGCAATGCCTGATTGTCCTTCTCCTGGTGCCGGTGGCGCGTTTCTTGAGCTGGATCTTCACGTCTGAGTCAGGAACGATCGCTCCGCGCGAAATCAAGTCGAGATTATCCTGGTGACATAACAAGAATCATTAGAGAAAATATTGAGGCAATCGGTTTATAAAAATCCCCTTCTCTCCCTCCCCATTCCTTTTCCCCTCTCTATCTGCTTGTCTGTCTGTCTGTCTGTCTGTCTGTCTGTCTGCCTGCCTGTCTCTGTCTCTCTCTCTCTCTCTCTGTCTCTCTCTCTTTCTCTATCTCTCTCTCTCTCTCTCTCTCTCTCTCTCTCTCTCTCTCTCTCTCTCCCTCCCTCTCTCTCTCTCTCTCTCTCTGGCCCTTCCTTCAGACGGTAGCTTGGACAGCAACGGACAGAGGAAAGTGAAGAACTCCACTTTGACATTGCCATTTTTTAAATTAAGTTCAAATTTTACAAAATTTCATTTGCACACCTACATAATAGGCTTGTCCATCAATGTCTGAAAAGCCTAGCAATCTTGCCATTAATCTCTAGTTCACACATCTCTCTTACCTTTGAGTCATGAGCCTGTTGGATCTGAAAGTTCTGCACGATTTTGACCATCGTTATTTTGGCTTCGATAGTAGCAAAGCGCATCCCAATACAGTGCCTTGGGCCTGCGCCGAAAGGGAGATAGGTGAATGATGATTTCCGTTTGGAGTTGCGATCAATTAACCATCTGTGGAAATCAATGTCGATGAGTCAATTTTTTTTTCAAAGCTATTCTTCAACACGGTTGAAAGTTTGCAGATATAAAAACGATTTAAAAAAAAATCAAACATATCATATCGTTATAATATAGAACAGCATTTAAAACTATTACGCTTTCTATTTCTACAGAAACAATTATTATTAATTCTTAAATATACAAAGGAGTTCTTATATTTAGCCAAAAGAAAAATAGAAAACAAAACTAAAATTAAATGTATCAGATAATCTAAAAGCTTTCCTTTTTATAAAAAAAAAAAAAAAAAAAAAAAAAAAAAAAAAAACACGAAAACAATGGGTTTTTTTTTTTTTAATAACATAGGCCTATAGTCTTTTCAGACCTAAAGAGCACAGTATTGTGACAGTATTTAAAAGCGGCACTCTTTACATAACTAAAGAAACTATTTTCACAACAATGAGAGTTTTCATATTTAAAAAAGTGAAACAAAAAACTCTTTAAAAAATTATGAGAAACAGACAGTGAGTTATAATATTCAATAGTAACGATCTTCGGTAAATTAATTCATTTGAAGCGTTAAAAAAAAGAAGTCCTGGCCAACTTTTCCAGCGGTTTAGCAATGCCTGATTGTCCTTCTCCTGGTGCCGGTGGCGCGTTTCTTGAGCTGGATCTTCACGTCTGAGTCAGGAACGATCGCTCCGCGCGAAATCAAGTCGAGATTATCCTGGTGACATAACAAGAATCATTAGAGAAAATATTGAATCAATCGGTTTATAAAAATCCTATTCCCTCTCTCTCTCTCTCTCTCTCTCTCTCTCTCTCTCTCTCTCTCTCTCTCTCTCTCTCTCTGTCTCTCCATCCCTTCCTCCCTATCTCTATCCGCGTGTCTGTCTGTCTGTCTGTCTGTTTATCTGTATGTTTGTCTGTCTGTCTATTTGTCTGTCTCACTCTCTCTCCCTCTCTTTCTCTCTCTCTCTCTTTCTCTCCCTCCCTCTCTTTCCCTTCCTTCAGATGGTAACTCGGACAGCAACGAAAATTCTTTAATTTAATTTTAAATTTTTGTAAAATTTCATTCGCACACCTACATAATAGGCTTGTCCATCAACGTTTGAAAAGGCTAACACTCTTATTAATCTCACGATAACACATCTCTCTTACCTTTGAATCATGAGCCTGTTGGATCTGAAAGTTCTGCACGATTTTGACCATTGTTATTTTGGCTTCGATAGTAGCAAAGCGCATCCCAATACAGTGCCTTGGGCCTGCGCCGAAAGGGAGATAGGTGAATGATGACTTCCGTTTGGAGTTCCGATCAATTAACCATCTGTGGAAATCAATGTCGAATGATTGGTTAGTTTACTCCATCTTTGACTGGTTTGTATAAAACCTTTTTTTTTTTAATCTATCACTGCCGCAACCACGAAACTACAAAATTACCGCAACGCAAAGTTGTCAAATTTAATAATAAAGGTGATTTAATTTCAATAACGAAACAGTAGGCTATTGTTGCTATACCATTGTCCTTGGATATCTGAGATGACAAGAAAAATAGTAATTACTAGACGCTATTGTAATCACGCTATTTTCTTTTTGTTTGGTTCACCTCACCTCAACTGAATGTTGCTCAATCTTATTTGTAAAATACTGAAGATTTTAAGTATTTTAGAAATGGGTAGAAATTGTACACTGTGTCGCAATGTTTCCTAAAAAAAACAAAAAACTCCTATACTATGGAGAAATCGCTGCCAAGCGTTGAAGCCAGTAGCTCATTGCTCTAGTGAGTATGGGGGTGGCGATTCGAGTCTCAAGTGGGCCCCTCCTCCATCTTGCTATTTGCCACCGTGTGTATATTGAGTCCAGATTGGAGATGCGCCCTCCCCCAAAACCTCTATGAGAGCTGTTAGCTAACAGGTGTACTTAAGATATGAGTATAAGAAATCTTAAGACGAGTTGTAAGCTTGCGTTGTATTTCAAACCCTAGATTTGCCCACAGAATAGGACAACGGTGAGAGGATAAAATCGAAGATGGGCGCTCTTCGGGTGTTTTAAACTAAATGACTAAGAGACATTCTGAATGTGACTAAGCAAGATAATTGGTGCGCGAGACGCTGGGTATGGTACTTTGGTAGAGACCATCGAGGACGCAGTGTTTGCCGGACGCCTTCGATTGTTCAGCCACTTCGTAATAAGCAGCGACAATACCAGAATACACGCCAGCGTTTGACTAGGTTTCACCACATTTTGACCAATGAGCCGTCCGCCAAAGAGATGGTCCGATAACATCAGGGACCTCTGTGGTGTCTCTCTTCTAACATGGGAGAAGAGACCAAGAGACAAGGCCCATAGTGGAGGCTGTATGTGGTTCGGTGGACGGCAAGTGAGCCATTAAGTCAAAAAGATGTAAATTACTGTCTGAGGATCTACCTGTCTGGGTTGAAGGTTTCCGGATCGTCCCAGAACTCCGGGTCCCTGTGGAGAGCCCAAACGTTCGCCAGGACGTTCATCCCGGCCGGAATCTTCACGTCGCCGTACTGCCTCTCCTCGCTCGCTTTCCTCGTAGTTATGCTTAGGGAGAAAGAAAACCGTGTTGGAATATTGCGTTTTGTAGATCAGTCAACCCAGTCTCAAGATGCACACCTTAAGGTGAAAATGTGTAAGAAAATGATCACAAAATAATTCACTTTGGTGACTATTTTTGTATAGACCAGTTTGATTTTTTCCCCTTATATCGCATTGAAGGAGAAAAGCTCTCTCTCTCTCTCTCTCTCTCTCTCTCTCTCTCTCTCTCTCTCTCTCTCTCTCTCTCTCTCTCTCTCTCTCTCTCTCTTCTATTTAACATCCCATGTGTTACCAATGATGTTTGTATACGGCGACGGACCCCAAGACTTATAATTCAGATTGTTGGAAAGAAATCAGCCATGAACGCCAATTTTAGTCAGGGACAAAGATCTTTACTTACAATGATGCTGTAGGGTACAGGCGAAGAACTTCATCAAACACAGCATCAAACAGAGGCAGGTCTTGAATAGTTTCGTAGTCGATGTTTCGCTGAGGAAATAGTACGTACTTAAGTTTTACCTTATTAATTATAGATATACATTGCTATTACAATACCAATTAATTAGCCTATCAAAAACTTTATTTTTTTCCCAAGGACACCCAATCGGTAGATTTAATATTTTTAATAATTTAATTATGCGTTAAAAATTAACGTAGAGATTTTGTTCCTTGGAAATTATTTTTCAATCATGCAGAAGGCTTTTTTTCATCGATAGGTGGTTTTATGGATATGACAAATGGGAAATTCAGCTAATTTTCTGGAATAACGCAATAACCATGAAATAAACTGGAAATTAAACTAAGAGTAAGAATATACTTTAACATATAGTCCTAACCTACTTTTTGCACAGAAATATTAAATTTTTTTCTATATTTGAAGAAATTCAATGAAGCTTCAAAATCTCCAAATGATAGTATAATATAATTTTGTATGTTATTTACACTATAAGCTACTTAGTGGGCAACATCTCTAATTCTTTAAACAAGTAAGAAATATAGCGCACAATGTGTAGAAAGGTAATGGTGATTTCACCCAAAGTTATAGACCTTGGTCGGAAGTCATGAACTCTGTTTTTTATGTTAGTTTCATCACAAAGCAACAGTTCCCACAGACGGGGGAGTAATAAAAACAGCACCATTATTCTAGTCATTAAAAGAGACCATAAATGCGTAAACGGGAGAAATATTAACTAAAAAGATACGACTTTTCTGCTTGTTTATTATGACAGTCTTCCTTACAATATAGCCTATATAGTGCTGCTGTTGGACGTTAAACTAACCATACCCCCCACCCCCTGAACAAAGTGAAGTAACTCTCTATGAAACCATATTCCCTATAGATGATACACACCTTGCCGACCCCACCCCCAGAGCAAAGTGAAGTAACTCTCTATGAAACCATATTCCCTATAGATGATACACACCTTGCCGACCCCACCCCCAGAGCAAAGTGAAGTAACTCTCTATGAAACCATATTCCCTATAGATGATACGCACCTTGCCGACCCCACCCCCAGAGCAAAGTGAAGTAACTCTCTATGAAACCATATTCCCTATAGATGATACGCACCTTGCCGATCGCGTCATTGATCTCCTCCAGCAACCTGCCCTGCAGCTCCGGGTGTTTGGCCAGCTCGTGGAAGAAGTAGGCCAGGACCGCACCGGAAGTCTCGTAGCCCGCCAGCAGGAAGGTCATGCTGTGCGCCATGATCTCGATGTCCGCTAACTGGGTCACGCCTGGAGTCTGCTGCTCGGACCTGCCACACAGTGACTTGGCGATGCTCACGTCTGCTGACGTTGACGGGTCTCTGTCGTCGGTGTCGAGGCAAGCGGTGTGGCCCTGGTCCTTGAGGCGAGTTTTGTCCGGAAACAACATCAGCTGGACTAGGTCGATTACGTTTGCGTTGGGCTGGAGAAGAAATGAAACAATCTTTATGGCATTTTTTGTTTGTGTGGGTGGGTGTGTGTTTGGGTGTGGGTTTAAGTGAATTATTTGATATAAAAAAGTCTATGTGTGGTTTACACTCCTTAATTGGTGTATATGCTGGTCTATTCCCATAGACATATCTAAGAGATTGGAAGCACCAGATATGTGGCACATCAGAATTGTGAAAGTGTCATGGAAAGAGCAGAACACAAAGGAATAAGTATTGGATGTCTGTGATTACGAAAGATTAAAATACTACTTTAAGCCATAAGTGAATGGACTAAGCATGTTATAGAGGGAATCAAGGCAGAGGGAGACTAGTAGAGGGTGTATCTCCTTAAAAGAATACTTTGGTTAAGACGCTTGTTCACGAACCCCAAGTGCTCTTCTGGCCTGGATGACTTGGTACATGGCTTGCCTGAGCCACTGCACGGGGCTCGTGTGGAACATTGACACCAGCTCTTTCAGGCCGAACACGATACCGTTCAGACCGGGAAACACCACTGGTGATATAAAAAACACAACAAATGTGTGAATGGTAAACTCGTTTTATCTGTTAACTATTATATTACAACAGAGTATTATACTACAGACTGCTTGCTGAATCAACGTTTGCCCTTTTTCGCTCGTAAAATATGACGCAGCGAGGTGCACACACACGCACGCATCTTTCCTCCACCCCTCTCTTTCTGGCGTCTCCACTACTCTCTCTCTCTCTCTATCTCTTTCTCTCTCTCTCTCTCCGTCTCTCTCTCTCTCTGTCTTACACACACAAATACACAATCTCTCTCCGTTTAACAACCATTGCCAACTAAAAAGATAAACTCACTATTTCATCATTGTTTTTAAGCTATAGTGCCTAGAAAAAAAGAAGAAAGAAAAATTATTTTAAAAAACAACAACACTAACTGAGAAAAGGCTCTATCTTGGTCTTGGTCATGGCTTTGAAGAGATTGCGGATCTTGACCAGGAACACGTCTTCCTTGTCCACCTGGGCATGGGTCTGCAGGCCGAAGGCGCATCGTCCTATCACGTCCAGGGTCATGGACTGGAGCACGCTGAGACACCACCCGAGAAGGGGGGGGGGGGTTAGGAGGGTACACGTAGAATACTGAATACTGAACCGGTCGGTGCTTAAGCAGGTAATTGACTTCCTTGTAAATTTATATTGGAAATGAATACACATGTGTAAACTATTGAACTTGAAGTTCTTAAGTAGATAATTGACTCAATGACTGCCTTGTAAAAACATAATGGAAATAAATGCGTAGTTGTATAAAATATTGAAAAAAATATTGAACTTTTATGTGCTTTTATAGGTTATTGACTGCCTTGAAAAAAATGATTTAAAAATGAAAACATTAATTCCTTAAAATATCACACTTGTAGGTGCTTGATTAGATAATTGACCGCCTTGGCAACAAAACAGAATGAAGTGAATCGAAAAAGTTGTTTTGGAAATAATCACATGCAGAGTATTTTAGCTTCTTTGTCGGAGAAGAGATCTCTCCAAGTGTAACTCTTACTGGCTTCTCAGGGAGGATCATACAGGATGAGGGATCCTAAGACTTACGTCTGACAATTTTACATGTCGCCACACAGAGACAGTGCGGGGGTACCAGGACCCATGTCTCAGCCAGTCACATCATACTGACACTGATCTAGCCAGTAGGGGACGAAATGCAACAAATAACTTTGCACGATCGTGGGATCTACCGGGCATCTCCCAGCGCAGAGTGTTAGAGTAGAAAATTAACTGTCTTGAAAAATGTACTGGTAATGAATATTCATGCTTCAAGTGCTGAATCATATAATTAAAGCCATTAAACATTTTTGTAGTGCAAACACAACGATACACGTGAAGAATATTACTGGACCTACAATGTTGAACCGTTAGGAGGCTCAGTAGATAATTAACCGCTTTGAAGAAAAAAAAACTATTGGGAATTTAATGCATGTAGGATATTAGAATATTGAAAAAATCGGTTTATAATAATAATACTATATCATCTTTTGGTCAAAAAAATAATATGTGATTAGGTTTGGTTTTGGAAAGCATTGTTCAGTGCAAAGTTTTCTAATTGTTTCAAGCTTGCTTTGAGGGGCAATGAGTTTCAGTGCTGACGCATGGACATTGTATACAAGTCGAGGGTTTTAATAACACCTTTCACATTTTAGGCCTATTTCTTTTTTATTCTTTTTGTTGTTGTTGTTTTTGTTGTTGTTGTTGTTGTTGTTGTTGTTGTTGTTGTTGTTGTTGTTGTTGTTAACACGGTTGAGCACTATCTAAAAAAAATCTACTGTAAAAAAATCTACTTATATAAATAATCCAGGTGGTCTGCCTCTTTTTAATCTAATTTAGTACTGATTCGTATTAGTGGTGGGTTTGTTTTTACGGCACGTCAGCACAGTAACGGCTATGGTGCGTATTAGTGGTTTAGTACTCGATGTTGTATGAGTTCACAAACGTCATCTTCAAATCTTTGCTGCAGCCTTTGAATTTGTTTTTCATAATACGAAAACCATCATTGTTATCTATGAGCGTTCTCGTTAATATCAATAATTTAACGATTACACATTAGAGTAATTTAAAAAGTGCGGCTATCGAAACTGTTTTGGTCACATTCTTTTTTCCATCCTATACTGAGTCCACAATGTAACCCCATTTACCTGTAGATGTCAGTAGTGTCTCCCTTCTAACCTTTTGAGACCACAGTGTAACATTATAATTTACCTGTAGATGTCAGTAGTGTCTCCTTTCTAACCTTTTGAGACCACAGTGTAACCTTATAATTTACCTGTAGATGTCAGTAGTGTCTCCTTTCTAACCTTTTGAGACCACAGTGTAACATTATAATTTACCTGTAGATGTCAGTAGTGTCTCCTTTCTAACCTTTTGAGACCACAGTGTAACATTATAATTTACCTGTAGATGTCAGTAGTGTCTCCTTTCTAACCTTTTGAGACCACAGTGTAACATTATAATTACCTTTGAAACTTCAGTAGTGTCTCACTTCTAACTTTTTGAGACCACAGTGTAACATTATAATTTACCTGTAGATGTCAGTAGTGTCTCACTTCTAACTTTTTGAGACCACAGTGTAACATTATAATTTACCTGTAGATGTCAGTAGTGTCTCACTTCTAACTTTTTGAGACCACAGTGTAACATTATAATTTACCTGTAGATGTCAGTAGTGTCTCACTTCTAACTTTTTGAGACCACAGTGTAACATTATAATTTACCTGTAGATGTCAGTAGTGTCTCACTTCTAACTTTTTGAGACCACAGTGTAACATTATAATTTACCTGTAGATGTCAGTAGTGTCTCACTTCTAACTTTTTGAGACCACAGTGTAACATTATAATTTACCTGTAGATGTCAGTAGTGTCTCACTTCTAACTTTTTGAGACCACAGTGTAACATTATAATTTACCTGTAGATGTCAGTAGTGTCTCACTTCTAACTTTTTGAGACCACAGTGTAACATTATAATTTACCTGTAGATGTCAGTAGTGTCTCACTTCTAACTTTTTGAGACCACAGTGTAACATTATAATTTACCTGTAGATGTCAGTAGTGTCTCACTTCTAACTTTTTGAGACCACAGTGTAACATTATAATTTACCTGTAGATGTCAGTAGTGTCTCACTTCTAACTTTTTGAGACCACAGTGTAACATTATAACTATATATCTATCTATCTATCTATATAACTCTTTCTCTCTCGACGAATAGACCTTACTATTGATTTTTGAGACCCACACCACAAGATTGTCTAATTATTTAGAAGCGAAACGCGGGGGCAGATTTAATCTTAAGTCTGATGTAGATTTGAGAAAGACATGGTTCCGAAGTAATTGTCATAAATTAAAAATAACAAATACAAATTACCACGACTTTGCCATTTCTAATAATTTGCTTTTTTCTTTAAATGTTTGTGTTCTTGTCGTCGTCTCCATCGTCGATGTCGTCGTCGTCGTTGCTGTTGTTGTTCTTGTTGTTGATGATGCTATCGTTGTTTTTGTTTTTGTTGTCGTTGCTGTTGTCGTCGTTATTGTCGTTATAGTTGTTGTTTTTTACTAATGTTTTCGTTATAGTTTTTTTTTGTTGTTGTTTTAATTGCTGTTTTTATTTTCGTTGTTGTCGCCGTTGTTGTTGCTACAGTTTTTGTTGCCGTTGTTGTCTTTTGTTGTCATTGTTATGGGCATCTGTCCTCACCATCTTGAGCTTGCCTGTGCTGAACGCAGGAGTGAGAAGGTTCCTGCTCCTCTTCCACTGCGCACCGTTCTCCAGGAACAAGCCCAAGCTCTTCTTCGGTGCTAGCGGGAAATGCTTTTTTTTCCAGTTAAAATCGGTAAAGAAAAGGTTGAAGAATGTTTAGTTTCAATGGGAAACGCTGATGTAGATGAAAACATAGGTAAAATAATGGTTATGGAATGGCTAGCTTTGTGCCAGCAGGAAAACGCTGGTTGTAGATGGAAACATAGGTAAATAGGTAGAATAGTGGTTATGGAATGGCTAGCATTGTGCAAGCAGGAAAACGCTGGTTGTAGATGGAAACATAGGTAAATAGGTAGAATAATGGTTATGGAATGGCTAGCTTTGTGCCAGCAGGGAAACGCTGGTTGTAGATGGAAACATAGGTAAATAGGTAAATAGTGGTTATGGAATGACTAGCGTTGCTGCAAGCAGGAAAACGCTGGTTGTAGATGGAAACATAGATAAATAGGTAGAATAATGGTTATGGAATGGCTAGCTTTGTGCCAGCAGGGAAACGCTGGTTGTAGATGGAAACATAGGTAAATAGGTAGAGTAATGGTTATGGAATGGCTAGCGTTGTGCAAGCAGGAAAACGCTGGTTGTAGATGGAAACATAGGTAAATAGGTAGAATAATAGTTATGGAATGGCTAGCGTTGTGCGCTGTGCCAGCAGAGAAACGCTGTTTGTAGATGGAAACATAGGTAAATACGTAGAATAATGGTTATCGAATGGCTAGATTTGTGCGCTGTGACAGCAGGGAAACGCTGGTTGTAGATGGAAACATAGGTAAATAGGTAGAATAATGGTTATGGAACGGCTTGCTTTGTGCCAGCAGGAAAACGCTGGTTGTAGATGGAAACATAGGTAAATAGGTAGAGTAATGGTTATGGAACGGCTAGCTTTGTGCCAGCAGGAAAACGCTGGTTGTAGATGGAAACATAGGTAAATAGGTAGAATAATGGTTATGAAATGGCTAGCTTTGTGCCAGCAGGGAAACGCTGGTTGTAGATGGAAACATAGGTAAATATGTAGAATAATGGTTATGGAATGGCTAGCTTTGTGCCAACAGGAAATGCTGGTTGCAGATGGAAGCATCGATAAAGCAAAAGCTTTAAAAAGAAACACATTAGAATTGTTAGATCATAATTCTTAAAACAATGTGATTTGATTTTATGCTTCAGTCTATAATGAATGGATAGATCAATGGTCTTGAAATGTTAAGTAAACGATGCAACTGAAACTTGATAAAAGGCGATAGCGTGAGGAACAGAAATTAATGACGTAAACTTTTTTTTTTAGATAATATTAATTTAAATAAGTGTGCTGAAGATGCTTTTTTACGCATATAATTGTGTGTAAAATAATAGTAATAATAATCAGAAGCTTTTTTTTCTTCTCAGCTTCTTTATGTTGAAATAATATATATAATAAAATTCTCAACACCAGGGATGGGGAGTTCAAAGGTGCTTTAGAATAAGACCCGAACTAAGACGAAATAGGGTAGTTTGAGTAATTTTTTTCTAACCTTAATATCAGGTCTTAGTCTATAGGCACTGCACTTATTATTTATGCACGATCATGAAATTTCTGAATATTTTCACCATCTATGTATTGGTAAACGCGGTCTTGCCAAATGTCACTTTCTTACAGTGACTTTATTTATTGAACACAGTGTAGTGTAATCTCACCTTTCTGGCCAAGAAGTTCTGTGAATCTTTCAAAAGGACTTCTCTCAGTAGAGCAGGTTCGCTAACAGCAAGTACGGGTGTGTAGCCCTCGAAAAATCCAAACACCTTCCCGTATTTCTTGGTCCAATCTTGCATACATTGAAACTGTCCCTATTAACAAATGGAAATAAATAAATTTCATGTGTGTTCATGCACTCAATTTAAAACATAACTCGCGCTTTTCACTTCAGAAATTTTGGTAAAAGTGCTTTGTATATTGTAGAAAATATATTCCCTCAACTATTGCCTTTCCCCTTAAGAATAGCTATTATGCTATTTAAATCCGAAAGTGGTCTGCCTGTTCTAAATATTATAATCATTGAAATACTAGTAGAGAGTAGTAAACAAATAATGAATAGGTTCATGCTCATCTGTATTGCTTGTTTCCACACACACATTTTCATTGCAAAACCTTACCTTTCCTCTAAGCTCCCCTAGGTTACCGGTCAACAAACTGGGTTTCGGGCCCCCTACACCAAGACGTTCGAAAATGGAATACAACAACAACAACAACAACAACAACAACAACAACAACAACAACAACAACAACAACAACAATAACAACAAAGAGACGCTTAATTAGAAAATTTATTAATATTGAAATTTTAATTAGCGTATAACTGATAGAAAAAAAAGGTTTTCTTTCGGATTGGCTTTTTTTATGAGATAATAAAAATTTTTTAAACCACATAACATTTTGAAATTTTTTGCACAGTTATAATAAATAAACCTAGGAATAAATACTTTCGTTATTCACTCACTAGTAGTTTTTGCATTAAATCGTGAAATTTAATCGCAATAAATGTACAGCAGTCAGTATTTTAGGTCTATCACTGTAATTCCGGTAGGAGGGGGGGGGGTTCTTAGGCGGTAGAGCACTAGGTTTACTTGGGAGTTCCACCGTTCGATCTAACGATTGGACAAAGCTATTAATGTATGTTTGATTTGCCCACTGGTTGGTGGCAGTAGGCTTATAATTTGACTGGCTGAGACTTGATTTCGTCTGTAGCATGTAAAATGGTCAGAGGTTAGTATTGAAATCCGTCCACGACATATCCGATTTGCTGATGTTGGAACCAAAAAGACTATCAAACCACAAAAAAATTAATAACAAAGAAACAACCAACCGAACCAAACTAAACTATTTCATTTCCCTATAAAACTTTTTTAAGCGCTATAACTTTTTTGGGGCAGGAGTTACTAGGTAGAGAACTACCCTTCATGTCGATTATGGAAAGGGTTATCCGATTGCATAATAAGATTAACAACAATAAAAGCATAGACAAACAAAGAGCATTAGAACTGATGTCAATTCAAGGTAAAGACGTACATTAGCGTACGATATTTACATAATTTTTAACCCAATAGCATCTAAATATCCCAGCAAGAAATGTATCCTTTAAGTGTCCAACTTTTGATCTACAATTAATAAGCATACAGCGGATATTGAAAGACGTCTGTTAAAATAATCTTTAACCAAATGAATTTGACGATAACAAATTAATAGTTCCTTTACCAACAATAATTTGTGTAGACATCATGGTTTCTTTTTATCACCTAATACGACAAATTATAAGCTCTATTTTGTTGTTGTTGTTGTTGTTGTTGTTGTTGTTGTTGTTGTTGTTGTTGTTTTGTTTTGTTTTTGTTTTTTTGTCTGGGTTTTTTCTGTTTTTCGGTTATTTTGGGGTTGTTGAGTTTGCACAAATAGCCAATATGAAAGGTTTCAAATAAAATTAATATCTTTTGCAACAGGTGTAAGGGCGGGCATGATTGATTTTTTTTTTATTAAACAAAAGCTCAACGGTACAGAAACCCACATCTGTAAAACTGAAAAAGAAAAAAACACCCAGTAACATAATGCTCGTTCTGAAAATAACATAATTTAAAAGACATAATTATGAGGATTGAAATTACATGATACACAGCATGTATCAACCCAGCATGTAAATGACAACATGAGATTGTTTTATTTAGTTTTATAATCGACAAGTTCATAAGTCGCGTCATGCAAAACATACCATTTCAAGAGAAGTAGGGCAGCCAATACACTGAAAACACAGAACTCAATAAGCATCGCACCAAGA
Source organism: Elysia chlorotica (assembly GCA_003991915.1). Classification (NCBI taxonomy): domain Eukaryota; kingdom Metazoa; phylum Mollusca; class Gastropoda; family Plakobranchidae; genus Elysia; species Elysia chlorotica. The sequence continues at coordinate 105,928 of RQTK01000878.1, forward strand.
CGAATATGCTGGTATGAACAGTATTAAAACAAACAGTAATTTGTAAATAATTCAAGGAACAGTTGGGTTTCTGTCTTTGGTTTTGACTCTACTTTTGGCAGCTCCGATGGGGCAGTGATATCGGTGTATGTACTCCAAAACAAAGTCAGTTATAACATCTACTGACCACGAGCGCAACAGTTTTGTTGGTTGTCCGAGTTCAGATCTCAAAATGCGGAGAGGGGTACACCACAAAGATCTCATGACTGTGGGGATTTTCTAAAAATATCGCACCTCAATACGAAAATAACCGCCATCCGACCGATCCCCGTTGGGTTTGACACTTGACACAAGTTCCTCAGGTGCCCCGTAGATGCCAAACCGGTAAAGATCGCGAGCACTTCAAGGCGTTGCCGAGGGTCCAAGCGGCGACAGGGGAGATAAGGCCGGGGCGTTCTGGTCTATTTCTAGAACATAGAACACTTCTCTCCCCTTGAAACATCCGGTTGTTGATAAAAATAAAGGAAATAAATTTTTAATAAGCTATTTATGGACATTCTCAAAGATTTGGGGATAAATAGAACAAGTGGACTAGGCTCAGTCTCAATAGTCATCAAGCCGTTGACATATTCTTTGATTCAGAAAGTTCAATTTTTGTATACTAAAAGTGCACTTTCAAACTTCATGTATGTTTGTAAGGTGTTAAACTGTTATGCCATGGCACTCATTGCCTGTTATTTTTGCTATTCTTCTGGACAGCCACCCCACCCACCCCACCTTCCAAGTAAAAAAAGAAGAAAAAGATATAAACAACAAATATACATACACACACAAAAACAACAACAACAACAACACAAGCAACAAAGGACTATCAAACCACAAAAAATGATAATAACAAAGAAACAAGGGCAAAAGATAAAAACAACAAAAGGAAAAAACAAACAAGACAAAATAACAAAAAAAGAGATGTGTCTAATGGCAGTCATGCTTGCTGTTCGTAGATAAAGTTAAGTTTTCTCGGTTGCAAGAAACAACGAAGTGCGACATAACGACACAGTAGGCCTAAGTTTGGGGTAAAACTTCTCATAAGTTTTTCGTGGAAATGCACACTAATTTATTGATAGAGAACAAAGAATTGTTCAGATATAGATACAAAATAAAAAAGGTTGGATCAATCATATTATAAGTATTTCGTTGCGTGTATACCCAATAGACATAATAACGAAGACAGACTAGTTTCCATCCAGCGCACCGCACTTTTCGTGATTTATGTGTGCGAGGCCTAAGACCCTCTCATGTCTGCGGGCTACATTTATTTACTAGAACGTTGTAACAAATAAGCAGCAGCAGCAGCAGCAACACCACCACCACTACCACCACCACTACCACCACCACCACCACCACCACCAACAACAACAACAACAAAATCAACAGGGTCAGCAGCAACAGCTACAAGATCAGCAACAAAAACAACAACAACGACGACGACGACGACGACGATGACGGTTGGAACGGGAAGAGAATTTCTCAATTAGGGAGGGATTTGGAGATAGAAAAGGAATGTTAGGAGACATTTTTTTTTTCAAATTATAGTATTATTAGTATAAGTAACAGTTGTTAGTGGCCTGTGCGCACTGCTGAGATAAATGCGTAGTCAGAGATATAATAGTAGCCTATATAAATTGTAATCGAGATGGTTCGCTCAAATTAAAAAAAATATTAAAAAAGAAAGAAACAAAATAACAACAACAATAACAACAACAACAACAACAACAACAACAACAACAACAACAACAACAACAACAACAAAAGCTGGCGAACACTTCATGAATCGCAATCTGGCATGTTTGCAAATACTTGTATTCTAAGAAATCGCAGTCTTCCCATTCAAGTAACTAAAAGTAAAACTCCAATTTAGCACAAAACTGAGAGAATGTCTGCTGTGCGTCAGTAGCCTTTATGTTTGAGGGAAATTGGAAATTGATTATAGCTACTACAACGCCATGCATTCTCGCACTTTGAACTATTTGTAAGATGTACCATTCTTCCCTTAAGTTTATTTAGTCTAGATATCTTGAAAGAGTGGCAGATCTAGATGTAGTAGTGGACACCGAAGCAATTGATGAAAGGTGGGCTAGAATCTAAATCTAGATAGATCTGGATCTAGACATCTAGTCTAGGCCTTGATATATAATTATAAATATCTAGATTTAGCTACACTTGGATAGATCTAGATCTAGATACAAATTTAGATTCTATTCTACATATTGATCTACAAATATTGCAAATTAGATTCTGATCTAGAATCTAGGTCTATGTACATTTTAAGGTTTCTAGGACGAGAGAGAGTCTAGAGAATTTGACAAATTTAATGTTTTTATGGAGAGCTAGTATATCTAGATCTAGATTCTCTATAGATGCCTATAGCCTAAATGTCAAGATTTAAATTTTTAATGCAGACACATGTATCCCAATGGGTATGCATCAAACATAAAATTGTAGGCACTCCTTGAGTTTTGTGGTCCCAAAACTCAAGGAGTGCCAAATTGTAACTAGTAGATTTTCTCAGAATTCAATGTTTTAAAATGATTTTTGAAAAACTTACTTTATAATCAGCTGTTTGCCAGCGCACAGTATTTGATCTGGTTCACCTCGCCACCTACTGTAACTTAATTTAGACTTTCTGGAACCAAGTATTTTATCAGTATTTACTTGAAACAAACCATTATTGTAGTAGAAGTGTCATAAAACTGTTATGATTGAAACATAATAAGCTGCATTGGATACTTGTTAATATTGAGAAATAAACAGGGCATAAAAAATACTCTTTATAAGGCTGCAGCGAATTTTTCAATGCTGGCTTCTGTCGGGTCACGGTGACACTGACACATGTATATAATTAAGGGTGCTAGACAATAACCTCTTTAAATTACGCCTGGGTCATTCGTTGTTAGTTGGTAAATCCAGGCAACAGAATAATTTCACTTATTTTATTTTAAAGCTCAATGAAACACAAACATTGTATACATCATGGTAAAGTAAGGATCTCACATTTTCAAGAAATTGGCAAAATCTCATTATATTGATTCATCGGTAGATTATTTAAATGTTTTGAATCTCTCTCTCTCTCTCTCTCTCTCTCTCTCTCTCTCTCTCTCTCTCTCTCTCTTTCTCTCTCCCTCTCTCTCTCTCTATCTATCAATTTTTTTAGTACAAACAAATGTCCTTCTGCTTTTAGTGCTTTCAAAACACAGTGGCGTTCAAACTAAAAAAGTTTTTTCCTATAGAGGTAAATATAATTATGTTAATTAAGCAGGGTCCGTATGCAAGTGGTTTTTGTCGTATTAAGTTTATGTCTTAACTTACACTTTCCTCTCAAGTTGTATGCGACTAGGTGTTTTAGCCGCTAAGTCCACTTACTACGTTCGAACTTAGTAAGTTCGAAATACCACGTCGTAAACTAACCTAAGTAAAGACGTAGCCATCCAGCGCCTTAGTTATAGCACAACGCGCCATAAAAGCAACAACCCCGCCATTTCGAACGCCATCTTGTAAACGCCTCGACTCAATTTTTAAAATATGCCTAATAAAACAATAAAGCGTTTACAAGTGTACATGCAACAATCATTTTTATTCATGTATAGTCTCACTTTTAAACTTATTCGATGAATTTAACATTACCGTACGGTGTTCTTTTGATAATTATAATCGAGTAATGTCGCGTCTTCTACTGCCGCAAACCTCAGCCTAGATTTACATCTAAACTTGCGTGTAGATCTAAATTTAGGCTGTTATCAGTGATCAAACATTTCTCTAGCGCAACCTCACGTAATATTAGTATTACCTTAATATAATTAAATAAAACTCACTCACTCACTCACTATCCTGTGTTTATTTGTCATCTGCTGCGGGTGTCCCAGGTACTGGGGTAGGCAGCAGAAGGCCAGCATTTTTAACTCCTAATCTCCATTCAGTCCTGTTATGTGGGTCAGTCCGGTCTAGGTTCCAAGACATCCGGTCACTCCTGACGCATTCAGACCAGGTCTTTCTGGGTCTCCCTCGTCCTCTAACGCATGGCACAGAAAAGCTCAAGGTGTCGTTGATGCACGAAGTTGCACGTGTCACATGTCCAAACCATCTTAAGCGTCTGGTACGCACGGCCTCAGTCACCTCCTGTATTCCAAGCCTATCAAGCAGCGACTCAATTGGGATCTCGTCGTCTGGCTTGACGCCACAAAACCAACGGATCATGGCCCTGTCATTTCGTCGAAGCCGCTGTAGGTCTGGGGCTGCAGGTGCCCAGGTTTCACTGCCATGCAGAAGAGCTGATCGGATACAGGTGTTGAAAATTTTCCCGCGTGTCTTGAGGGTTACATGCTTGGAAGTCAGAAGTGGAAGAAGCTTCTTGAACTTCCCCCAGGCAGTGCAGCATCTGGTGATGATCGCCAACTCGCAGCCGCCTCCAGCACACAGCATGTCGCCAAGATAGCAGAAGCTGGCCTCCACGTCCAGCATAGCACCATCGACATCCACTTGGGTGAATGGTCTACCATCGATTGGCCTAGCCCGGCCGTTGCATCTGGGGCACACGTACAATGGATTGTCGGTTAGTCGTCCTATGATGCCGCTGCAGTTCTTGTGTACCCAGAGTCTGCACTGGGAACACTGAATGGAGTTGACCCCAACCCCACTCCGGCAGACTGCACATGGGTGCGCTCCAGTGTCTCTGAGAAGATCCAGCCCTGGGCCTGTTACCATGAATTTCGTCTTCCTCATGTTCACCCTCAGGCCCTTGCTTTCCATCCCTTCCTTCCATGCCTTTAGCTTAGTGATGCATTCTTGCAAAACTGTTATGATTGAAACATAATAAGCTGCATTGGATACTTGTTAATATTGAGAAATAAACAGGGCATAAAAAATACTCTTTATAAGGCTGCAGCGAATTTTTCAATGCTGGCTTCAGTCGGGTCACAGTGACACTGACACATGTAAAGGGTGCTAGACAATAACCTCTTTAAATTACGCCTGGGTCATTCGTTGTTAGTTGGTAAATCCAGGCAACAGAATAATTTCACTTATTTTATTTTAAAGCTCAATGAAACACAAACACTGTATACATCATGGTAAAGTAAGGATCTCACATTTTCAAGAAATTGGCAAAATCTCATAATTAATATTGATTCATCGGTAGATTATTTAAATGTTTTGAATCTCTCTCTCTCTCTCTCTCTCTCTCTCTCTCTCTCTCTCTCTCTCTCTCTCTCTCTCTCTTTCACTTTCTCTCTCTATCTATCTATTTTTTTTAGTACAAACAAATGTCCTTCTGCTTTTAGTTGTTTCAAAACACAGTAGCATTCAAGCTAAAAAAAAGTTAATTTCCTATAGATGTAAATATGTTAATTTAGCAGGGTCCGTATGCAAGTGGTTTTTGTCGTATTAAGTTTATGTCGTAACTTACACTTTCCTCTCAAGTTGTATGCGACTAGGTGTTTTAGCCGCTAAGTCCACTTACTACGTTCGAACTTAGTAAGTTCGAAATACCACGTCGTAAACTAACCTAAGTAAAGACGTAGCCATTCAGCGCCTTAGTTATAGCTCAACGCGCCATGAAAGCAACAAACCCGCCATTTCGAACGCCATCTTGTAAACGCCTCGACTCAATTTTTAAAATATGCCTAATAAAACAATAAAGCGTTTACAAGTGTACATGCAACAATCATTTTTATTCATGTATAGTCTCACTTTTAAACTTATTCGATGAATTTAACATTACCGTACGGTGTTCTTTTGATAATTATAATCGAGTAATGTCGCGTCTTCTACTGCCGCAAACCTCAGCCTAGATTTACATCTAAACTTGCGTGTAGATCTAAATTTAGGCTGTTATTAATGAGAAACTAGAATCTATACCTTAGTTTAGTTACTAGAAAGTAAATTTAACCAAAATTTATGAAATTGCATGACCCATAAGCCTAGATCTAAAGTAGCCGCATCAGTGGCAAAGTGTGTATGTGTGTGTGTAGCGTTTGGAGGTGTGCCTAAGGGTCACCCTGGGTCAGCGGAAATATCCATTAGCTTAGCCTACTTGCCTTTCTCACAAATGAAAGTACGCATTGTGCATGCGCATAGTCAATTGATCGGTTACTTTGTGCTACGTAGAAACTTAGTTATGATATGTACGGAAAGCTCACTTGCATACGTGTAACTTAATCTAACTTAACTTAAGTTCACCAAAACTTAGCCTAAACACGTAAGTTTGAACTTAGACGAGCGAGTTGCATACAGGCCCAGGAGTAGATCTGCAAAAGCTCCAGGAAAAAAGAAAGCTACTGCAGAACATAGAACTTAACTCTTTTAATGATTAATCAATTTTGCAAATGTTCTAACAAATTCCAAGTTGAACAAAATGAAGGAAGATACCCTGAGATACTTAGATTTTTGGTCATAATTTGTGTTTTAGTGTAATACACCTGTTATAGCTTTATTGGTAGAAAGTGTCAATGAGCGGTCTGAACAATCTGTGCATTCTGCTTTTCTTATATAAATGTAACAGAATTTACAAATTAGCCTGCTGTTGTATTCATGGCTAAACCTAAAAGGGTCTTTTCTTTCACCATGTCGACTCAAAGAAGTTGTTTTAAATTTAATTTGAAAATAGCATTTCAACTTTACATTACCTGAACTATTTCATTTTTAACATGTGTTCCAAAACTTAGTGTCTCTCACCTGTTCCCATGATATTATTTTATTTCAGTTGATGATTCGGAATGTCAAAACGATTGGCCCAAACCAAGCTGCATTTTTCAGGATCTGGGCTTAAATTCAGAACATCACCAAGAAAGAGGCCTTGGCCATTTAAAAGATCACACAGTAAGTTCATTGATTATTTGATGTATTGCGATTTCTATTAAATTACAGTTTCCGACTCTGGCTCAATGAATGTGTTGAAGCTATGTGTGACTCATTACTGCCAATACCGTGCTCCCATTTCATTTATCTAGGTAGTGTTGAGCAGTCAACCACAGACACACAAACACACCTCATGTTTTAACAGGCGGCTTTTTAGCTCTTTGAGTCTTATCTTGATCGACGGTCACATCTGCCACTCCCCTCTCCCACCCCTCACTGCATATCTTTTTTTCATTGTGACCCACCCCTTTTACTGTAGACTACACTACATGATGTTTTCATCCTGGCTTATTTATTATTTGATGTATTGCGATTTCTATTAAACTCTTGACTCAATGAACTAGCATGTTAATTTTCAATAGTTTGTTAGATACATGGTTTGTTGTTCAAGCTATGTGTGACTCATTACTGCCAATACTGTGCTCCCATTTCATTTATCTAGGTAGTGTTGAGCAGTCAACCACAGACACACAAACACACCTCATGTTTTAACAGGCGGCTTTTTAGCTCTTTGAGCTCTTATCTTGCTCGACGGTGGCATCTGTCACTCCCCTCTCCCACCCCTCTCTGCTTGTCATTTTTTTCATTGTGACCCACCCCTTTTTTCTGTAGACTACACTACATGATGTTTTCATCCTGGCATATAAGAGAAGCGAAGACCCAGAAGATCTTTGGTTGTCTAATTTTAAACTAGATTTCGAGTGATTGCTATGCAACTTCGTAAGCTCTCCGGCAAGGTTGGGTCAAAGATATTTTACTTAGAGAGCAAAGAAGAAAAATAATTGGGGATTTTTATCTGTTAGTTGAGTGTAGGGGTTCTCTGAGTCCGAGTTCATTCTTTTCTATTTCTACTTATAAATCTAAATTCATGAAGTGGTGGTTGCATGCACAATTATAAATGTGACGTTTTAATAATTATAAATTCTTTTCAACATAATAAGATAACTAGATATGTTCAAACAATATAATCCTTAAAGTCCTTATTTTTTTTTTTTTTGGCGGCAAAATTGCCTTTTAATAAATTTTGAAATGTATAATAAGAGCACACAAAAAAACCCTAATATTTCAGCTAAACAAATTGTATCGTGTTTTAAGTTAAATACAAGCTAGTCTCGCTGTATTTGTATAATACCCTATTTCATTTCTAAATAGTCAAACTTGCCCATGACGACCACTGAAGATCTTAGTCAAAAGTGGTTGTCATGGACAGTTGGCAATAGAGGGCAACTGAGTTCTCAAAACATTCTCCTATTGCCCTGAAGGCGAGTACCAAGATTACTACAAATTTCTACTTTTGAGGTTCCAAACACACAATTGGTCGGCAGTAGTATCCAAAGTCAAAGTACGCCCATTTCAATAGACTAGCCACAAATGAAAAGATCTATGCTGTTTCTTTAGATAGTATTTTCCTGTTAATCACTAAACTTTCGGAATTCCATAGCTTTCCACAGGCCTGTTCGATAAGCTCGGCTCAGATCAGCCTAATCTGCAGGTCTAGATCTATATTTACATCTTTATGTCTAGATCCTACGTCTACTGCTGCCATCATTCTATGCTTCTGTTTTTTCTTCCTTAATATTTATACAAAGTCCTAATGAAGCACTTATTTCTTTAACTTATTCTTTCATGAGAATCTGTCTCGATCTCTCTCTCTCTCTCTCTCTCTCTCTCTCTCTCTCTCTCTCTCTCTCTCTCTCTCTCTCTCTCTCTATCTATCTATCTGTCTGTTTTTCTCTATCCTCTAACACATCTTTTTTCTTTCTGTCTGTCTTTCATTTTTTAGTCATTTTCGTTCTTACTCATCTTTTCCATCTCTTTTATTTCTTCCTCTCTCAATATTATTTTAGCTTAGGTTCTCTCTATCCTCCATAACACGGAACATCTATTGAAGAAACACACTGTCTGTGCTTTGTTGGCCAACCCACAGAAACGGGAGACAATCTCTAAAACTTGTCGCCTGACCATTTCTCCGATCCCTGCTTCTCTTTTACTTTGGTCACTCGGAACTTTACCAAGACACCAAAGGCACAATGTCAGTGTTTTCAACTGCAGGACCAATTTCTTCCTTCCAGGGTTTTATCTGTTTTCGTCAGCCCAGAGGCTGCCCGCGATCACGATGGGCAGTATCAATATCGATAAAAAAATGCCAGGGAGTGAATGAAAAATGGTCGCCATGGACAGGTGATGAGCAGGGCAGGTTCAACTGTACTCTTTTGTATTTTAGAAATCAGACAGGACAGACTACAACTGAGTAGTTACTGTGATGATGCAGTGTAAACTGGCTCATGAACTTTCTTACACCTGTGTGTGCTATTTAAGTAGCGTTAATCAATTCATTTTTTTATCAGGCGAGGACAGTGCTCAAGGGGCAAGATCCATGATGGATTATTCTGGGGCTGTCAGGGGGCAAGGGTAAGTGACTTTTCACCCTTTTTTAAAAGAAATATAATATTGTTTATCAACGTGTGAACTGAGCCTGTACAAATACTTGTCTTTAACTAAACTCTACAAGGGAAAACTGACACAAGTGGCAGAGCGTTGGTCCCCCAATTGGAAGGTCCCTGGTTCAAAAGCCACATTCTGCCTCATTTTTTTGTCTGATTTTGTTCCATACTGATTTGGTTGGTGTCAGTATATTATGACTAGCTGAGACAGGAATTGAGGTATCCCTGCACTCTGTCTGTGTGGCAGCACATAAAATTGTCATTTGGGACCTGTCCGCAATATCTAAAGCCAATAATATGGTGCTGAAGTTAGTCATTAAGCAACCAACTCAACTCAACTCGACTTCTAGTATTGGACAATATTATCTACCCACCTGAAAGGTGACTTTTATTCTACAAGTATAGGAAGAATTTTTGTTAAAAAACTTAAGGCATTTGAAAAATTTTCTTAACCATTTTTTTGTACTACTGAATCTGCAATGGCTCATGATTATGCAGTTAAGTTTGTTTTTTTAAGTATTCCCTGTTCGCTTTTTTTGTTGATTTTTTTTTTTTGCTTAATAAAGTATTCTCACATTGCTTTTATTGGTGTTTTGGAGGAAGCTATACAATTTTTTTTATATCATTTTAAGATATAGTTTGAGTAATTTTTTTCCTCCTCTTGTAATTTAAATTGTTTTATCAATATACCATCCTGTCAATGCTGCTGAAGTTGATCTGCCGGACAAATTAGAAAACATTTGAGTTATGTGCTTTGTTTATTACAGTGTAATAAAAGTTAATGAAAAGAGGTGTCCGGAAAAAAAAAAAATAGAAATGAATGAAAATCTACTTCAGAGATAGGAACTTATTAGTGTGCTATTTAAAACAAAAAATTGATTTGTGAGGATTACTTCAGAGATATGAACTTATTAGTGTGCTATTTAAAAAAAAAATTGATTTGCGAGGATTTGACTACCAAATTCATTACATTCTATAATACAAGTTTGGATTTTGTGAAAATGTAACCCTTTGTCTTTAAAATCTGTTCCTCCCTCTCTTTGAACCAGTATTGCTATCATTTTTTCTGCATGCTCTCCATTTTTTTGTCAGGTCGTCAGGCAGATCTTCAGGCAGAGGCAGGTACAGAGGAAGAGGTAGGTACCTAAACCCTGGGTTGGATTCCTCTTCACCTATATTTAAGATTGTCAATCCCTTATCCATGTACTGGCACTTTGCTATGGCTTCTGGACTTAGTTTACTTCCTTTGTGTTGTAAGAAAAATTAGTTTGGGAACAAATGTATCTTGTTGTTTATAGCTTGGGGTATAATTTAAAACTTTTTTGAAACAGTAAGGACACCAGCCTAGAAAACTTTCCCACAACCCTATTTCTTCTCTACTTCTCATGCACTCAAACAGCATTGAAAACTCTCTGAGACGGAAATAGCTAAGTGGAACCGGCCACTTCAAATTGGGTTTTGTGCCTACCAGTACTTGAATACACATTTATTTCACTTTCAGTATCCAGAAAAGAATACCACACCTAAGCCACTGAAAATAAGTCTTGTCAGTTTTTGTGGACACTTCTCCTATGTTGTAATGAGAGGGCCATTTTTTTATGAGAGAATGTCAGGATAATTCAATCATAGAGATGTACATTAAAAAGGCTTAAGCACAATTCTTGAAACACTACACACAGCTTACATTTAAGCATCAATTTAGACTATTAAGGGTTATACAAACTCTTTGTGCGGATGGAATGGTTGTCCCATGCTGTCAGTCCAATTTTGTCTTTGGGGAAGGGCATTTAACATAGAAATGGTACTTACAAAGCATTGTTGGGTTTATCAGATGATTTCAATCTTCAAAAATATGTCTTCTCATACAAACTAGAATAGAAATTGTCGTGTCTCTATGTCAAATGGAAAGTGTGAGTTCAAATAATGTTTACAAAAAGCCCCCCAAAGTTTTTTAAAATTCCATTCAATACTTTCCTCACATTTTTATGTTTAATGTAATATTATTTATTAATCAAACTTTCCTGAGTAGCCTCTTTCCAAACCAAGATATTAGGTGGGTTTTTTTTTTCATTTTGCAGTAGCTAAGTCAGTGTGCCTGTATTTAAAAATCATTGTTTAAATGCACAGGTAGGATTGTGCTGATTGGTGACTGTGTTTGTGCAGGTGTGTGGGTCATTCATTCAAAGTAAAATCAAGAAGGCATGTCTAGAGATTGGTATCAGTGATTCTGACTGTCTCTACAGACTTGAGTGATTAGGGTCATATCAATAATATTATTGTGAGACAAGATTCACTTTTCTTGAATCCGTGATGTCAGTTACCAAGGCTGGTGCATTACTTTTTAGTAGCTACTGTGATCTTTTTTATTGGGAGGTGTAGAGTATACAGCTGGTTGCTATTAATCACCGGCTAATTCGCCATCCAGACTTTCGCCTACCAGCTGCCATGATACTTGAACATTAGTTGCACAGTGTGTAGGGGCACAGGTGTTAACTTTTGATGATATTTTTTAGAAAGATTTATAGCTCCACAAGTTCATTAAAGCTTTGCAACCAGTGTGTAGTTTTGGTCTACTGCTATACAACTCAATTTTTTTCCATTGTGTTAGAATTTGATTGATCATAAAAATAATAATAAAAAAAAAACTCCACAAACTTTGTAACACATTCGATATACAGTGCTAGGAAGGAATGTTACCTTTTCATTTTTTCTTCTTGTGGAACAGGTTTCAAGCCCAATTTCCATCAATCCAGCAGCTTTGGGTGTGTAATCACTACTGTCATTGTTATTTTTACTGTTACTTCTGCAACAAGCACATTTACTCCTAGTACTGCTGATTCTATCATTATAATCACCACTACTATCTACAACAATTACCTAATCTACTCCTCCACTTTCCCCTCCTCATCCTATTACTACTATAACTACTATTACTATTACCACTGCTGTTGCTGTTCATTCTATAACTATTACACTGTACGGTATAATATATTTTTGAGGCTGCTCAAAATAGGATTTTTTTTTCTTGTTGCCAAACTCCAGTAATTGCTGGATTTTGCCAGGCATCAAGAAACAATGAAACATTGATGCACTGATGATTCTGTTTTCTTTATGTACATTTGTATGGTAAACCTTTGCAGCTCTTTGAAAAAGAAATGAAAAATATATTTGAAGCCAGCCACTAAGTGTCATTAAGATGTCTTGCATTAAAATTAATAATTGGAAATCAAATACATTTCTGCTCTCAAATATATGAATTTTTCGCTTGTATAGGATAATTTATAGGCAGATGTGTATTTTAAGAAATGAATGTTTCTAATGAATTTGTTTTATTTCATATTTCAAGTTTGTATGTCTTTTCTTTATTTCAGGACCCCAGGATACTCAAGATCTCCTGTACCGGAGTAAGATAATGTGTCCTCAGTACAAAAAATAATGCTTTTTATAGGGAGGGAAATGGGGACAATAAAAAGTACCACCCTATCACCTGTTTCGCTTCTTTCTTAAATTCTTGCTCAAATTTTGAGTCATCTTATTTGTTTTCTCCTTGAATTTTGCTGAAATTGAAAAAAAAATTATAAACCAACAATTCCAAAGCTTTTTATTAACACTTCAAAGTAGCTGTCGTGTATTAGAAGGGAGTTAGGATAGGTTTCTTTCAAATTCTCACAGAGCAAAAATGTATCACATTTTACTTTGCTCATATTCTGAAACATTTAAAGATAGTTAAATAATGGACAGGCAATATATCTGTCAAATACTTTGAAAAACGTTATTTGATCTGCAATTGCAACGCATATTGCTTTTTTTTTTGACAAACAGTATTTGAAATAAAATCCTGAGTTGCCACAATATTTGTTTTCTTTTTCTTGGATCACCAAAGTTCACTAGATTCCCTTCTCTGTTCGAGTAATATTACATTTTCATTCATGCCAGCATCTGAGAAAATTCTGTCCTTTCCGACCCCCTATAATCTCTGAGTGTTATATTGATGATTTTGTCTATTTGATGTTATATTATGTGTTTTGATACCGTTATATATAGTAGATTTGTTAAATTAAAAAAAGATTGATTTTCCATTCCTTTGTTTTTATGTTTTTTGAGAAATGTACATAGGAAAAGTCTACATATGATATGACTTTCTATTGAAGATAAGTATAAAAATGTTCATAGAGTTTTCGCATCAAAAGTTTGATACACTTAGACTTTCTTGAAGTCAAATTCAGAAAAATGTAATAAATATACTCCAACAATAAAAATTGAAAACTCAAGGTAAAGCAAACTGGACCAAATCTGATCTAAACAAGAATGTGGTAACCAAGAACAAAAAAAAAAGTTTGGTCTCGCTCGAATCCTCAGAAATAGACTCTGTTTTTTGTTAGACTGCCCTATTTGTTATTCATGGTAATCTAGATTGCTTGTACTTTCTATCCTCTTTAAATATACTTGTATTGTCAAATGGCATTATTTTTTCACTCTTGAACTATGATTTTAACTCATTGGAAAACAGAGATGGCGAGGCCAGCACAAGTTCGTATTTCAACAGAGGCGCAAAATCATTTCAAGCTGAAGAGTACAAGGTAAATAAGTGAACAATGTCCACCATCGTGTATTTGGACTGTGTAATTAGTAAGAAAATGATTCCCATCATTTATTCTCAAGAAGCTTAAATGAAAATCTTTTTTTTTTCATTGATCAGAAAAATAAAAAGTTGAGTATCTTGTCTTAAAAAGCTAAGGTTTCTTAAACCTAATCTTATGTCTGGGGGCAAAAAAAACCCAACCCAAATCGTTGTCTTTTATTTTTAAAATCAATCAAATTACTTAAAGGAATTGTTCTTTAAAATTGTATGTGGTCCTCAAATATCCACTCTTGACTTTCTTAAAAAAAGTGAGGGGAAGGCATACATTTACCTAATGAACAAATAAAAGGTTACAAAATATAATGTACCATTAGGGTTTAATAATTCTTTTTTTCAATTTCTTTATAGAGTTTTGATTTGGGTGAGTTGAGAAGAGCTCCAAAGTGCTACAAACATTCTCTTCCACCTCTAAGATTTGACATGACGCACAAAGTCCTCTTCAAAGTGCCTGTGAGTAAAATAAACTGGTTGTTTCAAGTTATGGAGTATCACAAAGAGGCCCCACAGTTCTCTTTGTTTCTACCTCATTGACTTTTTTTATTTTCTTTTGTTATTCTTTAATCGCACTAGTCATAGAAATACTTTCCTTTTTTTTAGTGGGGAAGGGATTTTTTTTTGTGTGTGCTAATTTGTTTTTGTTGTTGAGGTGGTTTAATGTCCAACATCAGCACTATATAGGCTATATTGTGGACAAGCCCCTAAAACTAACGTCTGACAATTTTATGTGCTGCCATACACGAGACAGTGCAGAGATGCCATGACTTCTGTGTCAGCCGTTCACATTAAACTGACACCTACCCAACCAGTAGGGAGCAAAATTGTCAGGACTCAAATTCGGACCTTTTGTGTCGGAAGTCGATGTTCTACCCCAGGGCCCACACACCCCCCACCCACCCCCCTGCTGGTTTGGTAAGGGGAAGCTGGCAGATACAACTTTGATTCTGCGATGTATAAAAATAAAATAAAAAGTAAAAAGAAAGTAGCACATCTCTTTCAATACATTTTAGCATTTAGAGGCTAGACTATGTAAGCATCTTCCTTTCCTTACTCTTGAATTAAATGTGTATAGTGTGTTAATGATTAAGCATTCTTTTTCACTCTATGGTCCATGATGTTTTATAATTGAAGTTTTTTAAATTTTGTTTCATAAAAAATGCCCTTTTTATATTCTCACGAGTACATTAGTTTTGAAAGTTAACCAACACAAAATATGTCCTTGATATAGTTACATTAAATTTTTTATTTAAAAAATGAAGCTCTAGATTTTTAGTAGATATATTTCATATTCACCTTTTTGGTAGAAAAAAAACAAGAATAAAGGGCAGGGACATTGTAATTGTAATTGTTTTCAAAATATAGAAATTAAAAAGTTCCAAAAGATGGATGACTATTGCTGATTTTCTGTATATTTTAAAATATTTTTCAGTTTTGCTTTGTAGCAATGCCACAAAGTGATTTTATTAAAATTACTGTTTGCTTAAAAAAGTATCCTTTACAAAATGTTACTTAATGTAAAGTAGATATTAACCTTTTCCAATCACGTCTCATTGATATGCTCTTGTGCTAGCTCATCTTTGCTTGCATTGATCTGCACACGTTCCATTTGTAAAATATAAAAATTATATCTTTTACTGGTAATACATTTTTTTTTAATTCTCCAAATAGTGAGCTTACAAAGAGTATCCCTTAAATCATGCAATGTAAAAAAAATTATTCTATCTCTTTTTCTTCTTGTTTTCTAAGTCTGAGGAATGGTCTGGCTCACTGTTGCAGCCGTACCCAAATAGTTTCATGGACAAATGGGACGAACATCATGTGTACATGCCCTGCTCCAACCATAACATTATGTCCTCACAGGTAAGCGTGTAAGGGTGATTGGATCTCTCTATCTCTCTCTCTGTCTCTGTCTGTCTCTCTCTCTCTCTCTCTCTCTCTCTCTCTCTCTCTCTCCCCTTTCCCAAATATAAGACCACCACAAAACTTACTTTTGTGTGTGCTGATGTTACACATGTTTTTGGGGGTATTTTTTTCTATCGGAAGAGAAATTATGTTTCTTGTTATATCTATAGTTACATGTCATTTTGCGCATTGTGATAATTTTGTAAATATTGTTATGAGTTTTGGAGATTCTTTAGGTAGAGAGACATAATCAGTGATTGTGGTTTTCCACAGTTTTTGCGTTCTAGAGGAAGAACTTCCTTCTTTCCTCAGTATTGTACGCCTTTCCGCGATACTTCTTCCTTTCCTCCCTAGTTTACAATCATAGAATTTGTAAACCGAGGAAATATACGAGTTTATAATTCCACGACGGTTACGCAAATAGTGGTTCGGCTAGTTAAACGTTCGGCTTGTTGTTATATTCTAGATCTATTATAAACACTGAAGCGTACTGTTGCCTTATCGATAGCCAACAGTAAGTTATAGAATCAATATGGTGAATTGGTGATATTATTCAATTATCGATTGTGTTGTCATTCTATATTCCTCTCTTCTTTTCTGATGTTATGATTTATTTAATGATGTGACGGTCGTTTGTATCCACTGCCATTCTAGGGCTAGCTAAGCTGTCCTTCTCAGTGTTTAGTATTGTTTACAGATTCAAAAGCGATAATCCAAATGGTCAGAAGAAATACATTGAAAGTAAAATTGAAAATCAAAAAACACAGACGTCCATTTGGCTAATCAAGATTCTAGTTCTTACTCAATGATTCATTTTCTAGAGTTTATATCAGATATAGATAGGTTCTAACTGATTAAGTTTACACAATGTCTTGGTCGAAATCTAGACTCTATTTATCCATAACTAGATCTAGGCTCTAGTAAAGTGCTATTTAGGATACAACACTGTTGGTGTTCTAGGTTTAGAATCTACACCTGATTCCCCTTGGTAATTAAACAATGGCTGATATGGCCATGAAGACTTTGAATAAGAACATACTTGTACGTGCAAAGGAAATAGACGCTGCAGTGAAAATTAATCCAGATTCAAGTGGCTGGAGACCTGTGTGAAACTAAAATCAAAGAAGCTCAGTGAACGAGAAATAGGCCCTCTCCAATAAGAGGAGGTGTCAGCAGCGAGAGAGGTCACCCTTTCCCATTTAGATTGCCTGCGTGCATGTCCTAAAAAATTAGGCTAAATTATGAATGTAGGTATTGTTAATAGAACTATAGCTAGTTAAAGACTGTTTATAAATCCTTCTCAAGGAGTCTCAGTATTTTGCAAGCAATGCTCATGAAATCATATTATTTTTATGTTCTTTTCAAATTTATATGTTTTGAACCAATTAAGGTATACCGGTAATAAAAATAGTTTGCAGATTTGCAAACTTTAGCTATTAGTCTTTCATTCAAAATGTCTCTTTCACGACTCACATGCGAAGCGACTTTAAATTGGTATTTTAAATGAAAAATAACTATTTGGGTGCTGTGCGAAATATTTTTCTTTTTCACTTTTTGCCACCATCATCACTGCATAATTTAAAATTTTCCAAAAGCTTCAAATAGAGATTCTGTCCGCAAGCACCTGATTTAATTTGTAGTTTTAGAAGGGTCCCATTTTTTTTTTATGGGCTTTTAAATGTCTTTGAATGTTTTTTGTTGCCATTGTTTTCCATTTGTTCAGCAAATTAAGTGATGAGCATTGTTTGTATTCCTCAGCACGACAGACCAGTCAGTCGGTGGAAACAAATTGAAAATGTTTTGAATGAAAAAATAAGTGGCATCTTTGAACTGGAGGTGAGATATTTAAACTGTGATAAAAGAAAAAATTCAGAATATTTCCTCTTTTTTGTAGGCCTAAATACCTGGACATTTATTTCATTATTTGCTCAAATTTAGCTTCTAGGTACTATGAAGATTTCTCGAAAGTAAAATGAAGCTTTCTCATTTGTGCACGTTGGTTTCATTATTTGGACAAATTCAGCGTATACTTAGATGCCACCAGTCATGCATCATACATATGATATGATTGTTATATTTAACATATATGCCTTGAACTACTGTAGTAAAACTATTTTTTCAATGTTTATATAATTTGCCAAGGATAAAACAAATGCTTGTTATGGTTATCTTTGCATATTTTATGTGTCTGGGAGAATTCTTCGAAGCCATGGGAGCGCACCTGATATGTAACCGCAGACCTCCTGTTCATCAGTCAAGAGCTATTACCTATCTCCCATCCCCGTTTTTCTTACTTTTTTGATGAATTTCAATTTACCAGATAATAATTATTGTTCAATGACTGCTATGTGGGGAAAATTCAAATAATATGGATTTATTTTACGAACAGAATCTTATTGTTAATGGAGAAAATTTATTAGATATTGCTCATATCATGGCTTTATTCTTGTCTTTATAGGAGGCCATTCTGTCTTACAATCAACATTATTCACATCGCTGGGACTTTGATTCTTTGAGAGAGTTTTTTATGCAGGTATGCTATTCAGAATTTGAAATGCATACTGGTAGTGGTATACCATGTCTTGTGCGAAAGGCAAGGAAACCTCTTGAAAACACTCTTGGAAGGAATAGATAACTGCCTATAAAATCAGATTAGGCTTTCTCTTTAAAAATTGTTTTTGTTTTGTTTTTTTTTGTCAACGTAAGATGCTTTTGATTTCTCTATTAAAAAGAATTTTGAACAATTATAAAGTAGATCTGTACTACATTGGTTTGAACATGTGAAATTACATGGACTTATTTTGTAAAAAGAATGTTTTATTTGTCCTGATTTTCTTTTCCTTTTTTTTTTCAATCTGTGCTGCTTGAAATGAAGCTTTATTCTTGTTAGGCTCTAGTTTAACCTAGGTTCTTACAATGTAACTCAATAAAGAAAACTCTCTTTGATTATGTATAATAAAAAAAATGTCCATTGGCCATATCAATTATGCTGAACTTACATTAATTGAATATCTCTGATAGTTTTTGGGGGTTTTGCAGTGGACTTGTTTGAGATGTTTGTAAGTTAAAAAAGACGATGTTGGATATTTCTTATTCCATTTTTATATTATTTTTTAACAACAGGGAACTGAATTATGTTGCCAATTTATTTTTGCAATGATTAGTAATCTTCATATTTCAACCATTTATACATAGTTAAGAAGAAGCTTATGGTCTATGCTTAGATTTTTTTCCTTTTTTTGTTTGTTTTGTTTTTGTTTTTGTCTGTGTCAGCTTTGTCCATAATTAAATGTTAAACCTAAAGCAGTTTTAAGGAAGCTGAGACAACATATATGTGGTTTTTCGTAAGCATATGATGAGCTGCTCTGTAATAAAAATTAGTTTATTAAAAAAAGAAACGAAAATTGTCAAAACTTTACAAAACATTTAAAATCATGCCTTAGTAACCAATGAATGCCTCTCTCTTCAATCAATAACTCTCGCATGGAAATCTTCATAAAATACATAAAGCGAGTTGTAAGTTTTATTTCTATCTTTTTCAGGACAAGAGAAAAGATGAGTTTTTCACCCACACTCTACCCTTCATCCAGAAACTGGCTCTGAGTTTACCTTCACTTGTTACTCAGGTCAGTTCAGGCTTATGATTAAAAGTCTCAAATAAATAGATAAAGAAAATACTGCATAAAAACAGTTATACACAGAGGTAAAAAAAAAACAAAAAATAGCATAATTTCCCCAGAAACCTCAATTTTTAAAGTTTTATTTTCAGGACCTCTAGACTCATAATTCTCCTTAGCAAAAAGACATCCAAATCTCAATGCTGCTTCGGATTAAATCCCCAGCATTTTGTAATCATTAATTAGCATATCATTCCTGTCAAGTAGCTGTATTGGCTATGCATAAAAGGTTGACATCTTCCAGAAATGTTGTGTTTTAGTTTAAAATGTTAATATTTTAGGTTTCTTTTTGTGAACCTCCAGTCTAAAGAACTCATTGTTTCACCACCACCACCCAATTAGGCAATTAATCCATCAAATGAAGGACATTTGTTGTAACAAGACCTCTATCAATTATTTTTTTTGGCAAGAATACATTAACTAGAGCAAATGGCTCCTAACAACCATGTATGAATCATGAATTCATTGAATTACACTGCACTGAAATTGTTAAGTCTACAGGCAGTGCAGTGAATCTAATTTTTTTAAATTGCTTTCAGATTTCATATTGTTTTCACACTTCTCCAAACAAAAATGCGAGTCCAATTTGTATTTTTCAAGACATTTCTTTGTCTCTTCAGCCGATTCCAATCCTGAAGCAAGGCTGCGAATCAAAGTTGACATTGAGTCAACAACAGGCTGCCTGTCTTCTAGCTAATGCTTTCTTCTGTACCTTCCCAAAGCGCAACGCAAGGATGAAATCGGCCATCCTTCCTGACATTAACTTCAGCAAGTGAGTCTATGTGTGGCACACATTAATTATGGATGTGATAGACTCAGTCATTTTGTTCCATATAATAAAAGATTTTTTTTTTTTGCAATATCATAGAGTTCCATGGAAAAGTGTAGTTTGGTGCAGAAAAGGGGAAAAATAATTTTGATTTAACATTTCTTTCTTTAAAACTTTTTTTTTTGCATAAGGGGGTGATTTGGTGCAAGTGGCAGAGCATTGGTGTCCCAACCAGGAAGGTCCTTGGATTGAAACCCACGATTGTTCAATCAAAAATTTATTTGTCCAATTCAGTATAATGTGGTCGGCTGAAACAGGAATTCAATTCTCCCTGCACTGCCTCTGTCTGGTAGCACATAAAATTGTCAGACATTAGTCATGGGGTCTGTCCACAATGTAGCCTATATAGTGCTGTTGCTGTACGCTAAGCAACCAACAAACAATTTTTACATAGATATACCTTGGGGTTGAGATCGCTCAGTGGTAGAGCGTGTGACTTATATTTGGGAGATCCCTGGTTTGATCCTTTGTACATCATTCATTGGTATAGTATGTACAAAGTGTAATTTATTTAGGCTATCCATCAATAAACACAGAAACCCATGGTGACTTACTTTTTCTTTGTGAAAAATAATGATTATGTCAAACTGGTTTAGAAACATGTCATCACCGCATTTTGTATAATTTCCTGTCTCATTTCTAAAATACTCTGAATCTTTCGGAATGTTTTTTTCTTTTTTGGATGAGATAAGACAATGTACAACCAAGTTGACGATGTCAAAATAAAAGAAAGAACCAGCATTGTGCAGTGAATATGCAAGTAGCGATTCAGTGGGATTTTAAGTTTGTCCAATTAATGGAAATTTTACGTTTTCAGATGTTGAATAAAGTGGAGTGTTTTTTTATTTGTGTTTCTGTTTCAGCCTCTTCAGGGCCAGTTCTGGTGATTCCACTAGGAAGATAGAGAAGCTCAAATGCATTGTCAACTATTTTGAGAGGATCCGCAAACAGAGTGAGACTTTAAACCACTATTTTTTAGCAAAGAATTAGTTGGGTTTTTTTTCAATCCTAAGTAAAAGGGTTAGATTTATTTGTTTTTTTTTTTAAAGTAATGTTGTCATCAATTAAATGGTGAACATAAAAAAATAACTGAATATTCTGTTAAATTTCCAAATTTATATTTTTCTTTTAAACTATTTGCTCATTTGAAAGTGGATTATCTTAAGCTATTCCCAGGTATCAGCCTGAGTATTTTCTGTAATGTGTTCTCATGATTGTCCATGGATCACTGTTGTGGCTTGTTTGACCATCTGAAACTACGGGGCGAACTGGCTCCTGTGGTAGAGTATTAGTCTCCATATCGAGAGATTTATATGTCCAATTTAGTGCCGTGTAACTGGTTTGGTCGATGTCAGTATAGACAGGAGTCATGGTATATCCGCCCTGTCTCGTGTGTGGCAGCACATGAAATTGTTGGACTTTAGTCTTGGAGCCCGTCTACAATATAGCCTATGTAGTGCTGACATTGGACATTAAACCAATTCCAAGTAGACTAAGAAGTGACCAACAGTAATTTTAACAATTCACAATCCTTTGCGACAAATGGACTAGACTGCAGGCTGTAGTTGTAAAACTGTGAATCTTGAATATTCAAATTGAGTTGGTTATAGAATTATAGAATTTTTTCTTCCTATTTGTATCATTTTAGTGCCAACTGGGACCTTGACCTTCACCCGCCATGTGCTGCCGCATGGCTCAGTGCCCATGTGGGGAGAGTGTAGTGTCAAGCTGGCCGATCTGTATGTCTCTTCAGAGGGCAACATCGAAGACGATGGCATGGGAATGCTTCAGGTCAGAGAATTGTCAATGTCTAGAAAGAAACTGAGGGGGATTAACCTGACATAATTTGTAATGGAGTAGGGTTTGTTACAGGGAAGTGATAAATTGAAGTCATTAATGATCCATTTTTGATTAAAATTAGACAAAGTGATATATTTATTTTCTGCTTTTTATTTAAAAAAATGGCTCTTATAATTTTTTTTTTCTTCAAATAAAATGTATATGTTAACAGGTTGTTTTTAGGGTATCATTCATTTTTGTGGTACCTATTGTTACAAAATAAATGGGCCAATTAAGAGGTGATGGAATTCATTTAAACATCACAGTAAAGTTACATATTCCAGTTCGCATCCATTTGTGAGAGACTGAACAGCCAGGACTTAGTTATTAGCTTTTTGAGACAGTGGCCATCTTTCTTAACTAGATTTAGATAAATCACTTCGATATTAAATGCATATGTTGAGAAAGAAAGTCTTTCTGGTGAATTTTCTAATTTCTTTTTGTTTGCATTATGCTTTTATTAACAAAGGAGTCAAAAGTCTGTATTTGATTAATCTCTAAACTGATTACTCAGTCAAGCATGTGACTTGCATCGTAATCACTAATTTTGAATGATTTTTAACTTCACTTCTCAGGCAGACTTTGCTAACAAGTATGTTGGTGGAGGAGTGTTGGGTCATGGCCTTGTTCAGGAAGAAATTCGCTTCGTTATCTGCCCTGAGATGATCCTGTCTCGGCTGTTCACCCCAGTGCTTCAGGATAACGAAGTGCTAATAATGACAGGTAAGGGAAAAGAAAGTTTTCAGGGTACAAGTTCTGCTACATTTAAAAATGTTGCTATTGATACAATATTCACTGGACTCAGCGAAGTTCACCTAAAGGTATTATAACAGTCCTCAAGACCACAACTAGGCCTTTTTGACAATAGTATCTTAACCCCTTCAGTTCCACAGGTTTTGTGACGCCCTGTGCCAGGGGGGATAAATGTATTTAAGAAATGTATTTTAAATTGTGGGCTATCATTTTTGGGATGAAAATTAGAGAGTCAATGGACATGTTTTTTCATTACATTTTGATGCCAATAAAGTTTTATTTTAAGGATAAAGTTATTCACAGGATAATGGATTTTTGTAGGTGAACCAAGATATTTATATGTATATATTCCAACTTGTACGTTGTAGAGAAAGAAAATTAATGGAAAAATATTTTCCTGAAAATTGTCTGCAAAACATCTGGAGATCAAATTCAGTATTGTAATAATTCCACATCTTGATGGATACTCAAACATAGACCAGAACTGTCAGATAAATCAAATAGGACCCACTAAATGTTAAACTTAATCAGGAGGCAATAAACATCTTGATTAAACAAGTCAATTTACACAGTTTGATAAACAAGAAAAATGCAAAGCAATTTCTTAGGTAGGAAAATTAAGGGAAGGTGATTGCTTTTGGCACTGACTACATTACATTACCTTATCAGGGTAGGATAAGGTAGTCTGGCAGCTTCTTCATCAGCTTTTTCAGTGTAAAAGTGAAGGGGAATAAAGTAGTCATGTCATGAGTGTCCTGATTTGGGGTTGGTGTGCCATAGATTTCCAAGCCAAACAGTCTTACGACAGTCTGATGTTCTTATGCATAGTTGAGAAGATAATATCATCCTAATATCTGTTCCATGTTGACTGCTCAAACTTGCATAAATCCTCAAGTACATGTCGTCTCCAGGGCTACTTATAACTTCATGAGATGCATGGGTCAATTTTGTAAATGGTAAGAGAAAGTGGAAATTGGTTGTTGATGATTTAAGCCTTTTTAGTTGCTTATCTTTTATTGCATTAATTTTGCTGACATAAAACTATTTCTTTTTAACACTAACAGGATGTGAACGTTTCAGTGACTACACTGGATACTCAGATTCCTTCCAGTTCAAAGGGGACTATGTCGATAAAACACCCAGGTAAAACAGGGTAGTCTTGAGTGCAAATTTTAGATGTTGAAAGAAACTCAGGTCTACCCTTTTTGAATGTATGGAGACATTAATGAAAAGTTACTTCTTATGTCATTGAGGCATCAGTGTAAACCATACTATGATAATTCTTTGAGTATTGTCGTCATCTTTTCAGAGTCGTTGTACATGCCATAACGTAACTTAAGTGGAGCTATGCCAGTTTGATTTACCTTAGCAATGTGTTTGTGATATCAGTAAATATCTCTTGGTGAAGTTAAGATTTAAATTTTCCCCTTTGTTTTTAACTGACTAAAGAAAAACAATGGCACCATTTGTACTGTTGAAACATAAATATATATATTTTTGTTGTTGTAATACTTCAAAACTAAAGAGAGAAAAAATGAGATATGCATTCTCTTAGCTGAGTGACACTGACAATATGTTATGAAACAAATGTTTCAGTACATAATCCAGCCACAGTATTTTTCTTCATTTGATGATGTTAAAGGTTTTCATGAGAATTCCTTTCTTATTCCTTTTTAAAATGTTTTTTTTTTTTTCTGATAAAAAAAACACCATTCCAGAGATCGGTGGGGAAGGATGAATACAGAGGTTGTTGCAATGGATGCATTGTTTTTTCGAGATGGTGAAACCCAGTTTGAGAAAAACAAGATTCTTCGAGAAATCAATAAGGTACTCTACAGAATGTCAAGAGAAAAAATTATGAAAAAAATTTGGTTTTTCAATCTCTCGGTTTATTTTTTGCCTTGAATAGTTATTGTGGTCAACTCTAAGAATTTTGGTTTATCAATTTTCCTGGGGCCGTATTCATGTGAAGGCCTAGGCCTAAAAACCAGACGAAACTAACGTCTGAAATTTAAATTTAGTCTCCGACCTATTTATGGGAATTTCCTAGTACTAAATTTTGACGCAGGTTTACACCTGCTCCAAGGCAGGACTAAGGGGGTAAAATTTGGTCGCAAGTGCATCTAAAACCTATAAAAAATCAATTATTTGTTTTAGTAAGATTTTAGTTGTTTTATAGTTTAATTTTACCATTTCATCACACCTAATAGGATAATCACGCATTTTAAAGATTTTTCATGATTTAGATTTACATTAAGAAAGTAGGTCAAATGAAAGGTTCCATCCAGTAGTTCATAGGAATAAAGAATGGCTTTAATGGCTTTAGTTTTAAAAAAGGCATTAACACCTAGCACCAAATTTTTAGCCTCTGGCTCTGGAAATGGTCCCTTATAGCCTATTTCCCTGCTTCGATTTTATAGATTTTATAGATTTGTGTTTTAAATGCTCAGTTTCCCTGTTCTTGTTTTGCTTTCAGGCTTATTGCGCTTTTCAAGGCACCGAATTTACATCCTATCTGCCAGCAATCTGCACGGGCAACTGGGGCTGTGGTGCTTTCAGAGGAGATAAGCACCTCAAAGGTGAGGGGGAAATGTAAATGGTTACATATTTTCCACATGGGAATAAAACAGTCAATTGTTCCAGAACTTTAGGTTAAGCCTGAATATTCCTGTGCAATGGTATAGGAATAGATGGACAGTGTGCTTTACCAGGCTTATCTGCTAACAAATGCTTCAACCTATTGAATTTTTGAAACCCTGTTCTGAAAAGAATAAAATTATTCAATTTAGCAAAATATCTTTAAGTTATTGAAGTTCCATATCATGTTTCATACATACTATACATTCATTTCAATTGTAGAAGAGAAATGGTCTTTTCTAGTTCAATCTAAAATCAATATGAGGGAAAATAATCTAGGCATCTTTTAGAATATTATTGAATAGCCTGCAAGAGGGAGAAGTGGAATTCATTTAGCTATACAACCAACACCATAGCTAAGCTATTGGCAAGGAACTGTTTTGCTGTATTTCCTAAGTGGAGGCATAAAACTTTGCATGCTTTTTTTGTGGAAAGAACATTTTTCCTAGTCATAAAAAAAACAAAACAAACAAAACTGAGATTGATTAATATTTAAATATTTATACAATAAGTGTATATCCAGACAGCAACAGTAATTGTTCGCTTGAGACTTTGAAAGTACATTTTAATCCGCTTATATCGACATGCTGTAGGAAGAGGATTTGGTGTAGATAAATAAAAAATGTCATAGATAAAAATGTATAGCCAAAGAGGAAAAAAAACAAAGGGAGGTAGGTGCTATATTTTTATACAAGGCTGTTTCCCTTGGATAATCCACCTGAGCTGAATGGAATAATTATTGGTTTATTCATGTTCATTGTCATCAGTTTTCCCCTTTTTACAATTTTTTTGATGCTCACTATTTAATTTCAAATCAATTTAAAAAAATAATAATAAAGCGACAGACGTATGGTTGTAATAGAGAGGTTGTAATGGAGGTGTATGCAAACGAATGGGGGAAGGGGTATTATCTACAGTTTTGCATTTACAATGTGCTTATACTGTTATCCTTTCAGGTTAAAAAAAAAATTTGAAAAAAATAGGGGGAGGGGATATGCTGTGCCTTCTTTTTTCTAATCTTCTATTGATGTTTGGTAGGTCTCTTTTGACTGACTGGCAGGGATTTCTTTTTTCAATAGCAATTTTTTGTCAACATCGGCAAGTAGTCTAATTTTCATCTCAATGGTTAAGTCTTTTGGTTTCACAGCCAAGGTGAAACAGGACGATAATAAGAATGAAAAGGCTTTGAATAAGTGCCAAAAGATCAGTAGATTTTTCATCAAATGTACAGCTACACTCATGCCTGAGGCCAGATGGTTGAATGACTGCTTGCTGAGGTGGGAAAGCGAGGGTAGTTGATGGGGAGTGGGGGAAGAGTTGATGGCTACAGCATGAGACGCACAAGAGGCGTGTGTGGGATAAGCCCCCTATTACTATGCACTGTGGTAAACATGGTCCACTAAAGCCGGGGCTGGCATGCGGAATAATAAAGAACTTGTGTGTTTACTGTAACTAACAGTGTTAAGCACAACATTTTCCACCTTGTGAGCTTCACCATTTACGGGAAGCATGTCATTAAAGCTGAGTGGGTAGAAAGAATAGTCAATTTAAGAAAAATCGTTAAGTAAAGCTATTGAAGGTAAAATTATGTAATTTGAAAATATGTTGATATATCAAAATGTCAATAAACACAAGTGTTTTATACTGTATGTGGAAAGGAATTACCGTGAATGAAAAAACTAGAACTTGATGCAGGATAAGGTTGTGTATCTAATAATTTTCTCCATATTAAACTTGTTGCCATTTTCTTATGCCATCAAATTATCAACTCTATTTTGGTCAATATTAATTCAGTTACAGTGGAATCTGCTTATATAAACCTTGTTTAAAGTAAACTATGGCTTAAACAAACTATTTATGATGTACCAATTTCTTCTTTTTTATTTGATTTACAGCCACTGTTTAATATTAACCTGGGATAAAATAAACTTTCAGGCTGTCTCCAAGAGGTTTATGTTAAGAGTATTTCACTGTAATGGGATTTAATGTATAGAATTCTCTTTTAATGGTTCATGTACTAAACAACGTTCTTCTTTCCCAGCCATGATACAGCTGATTGCAGCTTCTGTGGCGGACAGGCAGGTGTGTTATTTCACGTTCGGTGATAAGCCTCTGGAGCTGCAGTTGCGCAGAGTGCATGGGATGTTGCGCAAACAGAACATCACTGTCAGTGAGTGATATTTTCTATATATACTTCAAGTCATAATCATGGGCGCTAATTCTCCAGGTTAATATCTGGGAAGTCCGGTTATTTCTTTGCAATTACTTTTTGCTCCGGTTTTCCGGCTCTGATAGAAGCACTTTAATCTCTTCACTGGACTCGATTACAGTACAGCTAGGATACAAAGAACCTGTTTAATGTACAAAATGCATTAGATACGTCATTACGTGGTTCGTTGAAGCCATGTGTGACTCACTACTGTCAATACCCTACCTCCATTACATTTTTTAACCTAGGTGGTATTGAACCAAAGACTTTGATCTCCTACTTTACTTGACGATCGTCCATCAGGTGCATCTCCTCTCCCCCTCCCCTTTTTTTCATCATGACCTACCCTTTTTACTGCACACTGCACTACATGATGTCAGTCCTGACCTATGGGATAATTGTTATTTTTTAGCGAAGACCTGGCAGATCTTTGATTGTCTAATTTTAAACTAGATTTTGAAAGTCGGATAAGCAACTTTCTAAGCTTTCCGGCACTTCTGGTTCGTTGGATTCGAGGGTAGGTATGAGATTAGTTTGTTGGATCCAAGATAGTTTACTAAAGACAAAGAGGAATAAAAATGATTTTTATGCGCTCGATAAATGTGTTCTTTGAGTCCAAGATCATTGTGTTTGAGTTCTGCTGTAGTAAACAGTTAAATAGAGGCATCCTCCTGTGAACTTATGTTCTTTATATGTGTATGTGCGGTGGGAGGGGGACTGGACTTTCATCTCCTACTTAAATACAGAAATTATTTACATTGCATTACGTATATCATTCAAGACAAGCTTTGCGATTCTGTAAAGCCATTTTTTAGTAGAAAAACTTTTTTGTCCCAACAATTTTAGACATTTTAGACTTAAATGCACTTCAAAGTATTAATCTTCACGTGAAACCTTGGTGTAGTAAATGTCTGATTCTGTATGAACTTAGTGATGATTGATTACAGAACATATGTATGTTCTCCATCCAAATCTAGGGGCCGAAAGTACAATTTCATGGTAGCTTACAACTCCTCATAAGCCTTCTTATTCGCATATCTTACAATGATTCGTTGTACTTATGACCCTAGTTCTCTATTTAATTATGTCCTGCTGGCATTATCCTCCTTTGCTGTTAACCTTAAATCAAAACTACATGAATGTGAAGATAATCAAAAAGTGACTGTTAGTGTTAAGTGCTGAAAGATTCAAAAGTGCATATTTCCTTTTTTCAATGTAAGGAGGTGCTTAACAGACACTCTTTAATTGCAGTTTAATTTAAGTTCTAACTAACCTGGTTGACTCTTTAAGTATTGCACATATTCAAAGAAACTGTATGTGCCAATAAAATTATAAAGACAGACAAGTTAAAATCAAAGCTTAAAAAATATTGTAACATTTCTACTTTTGCAGAGGAGTTGTTCAAGCTCATCCTTGAATACAGCAGCAAAGTATTGAGAAAGAAACACCACTACTGGGATACCAACAACGAGACGCTGTTTGAGTACGTTGCCTCTGCCCTGGGAGAGACACTCGGAGACACAGCCAGGCAAGCCTATGCCGGTCATGGTTACAGTGAAGAGGACTTTGGATCCCAATCCCAGGACTTGTTTGACAGTGAAGAAAACTTTAAAACTGGCACTCCTTAGGACTTAGTTTGCTTTCGTAGGAACTACGGTTAAATGCTGATAAAGTCATCATATTCAGACCGGAAAAAAGTATTGACTTTATCCAGTTAATTATCAAAATATAAATAAAATGAACTGGGACTACCATGTAATGTTGACTTTAGGCAAAAGTTGACTTTAAAGGTGTTGGCTTTATGTATTCGACTGTAAATTGATTTCAGAACTGTCTGTGATATTCTTTAGGGACTTTGCTAGTCCAAACATTCAACCGTATAACAAAATTTGAAACTTGTGGAAAAGTAGCTTGTGTTTTATTGTTGATGAAGTAGAACTGCATATTTGAACTTGGGATCAACTTTGTTGTTGTTGTGTTTTTTTGTGGGTTTTTTGGGGGAGGGGAGGGGGGGGGGTTGTTTTTACAACAAAAATTAGGCTGCATATAAAGTTTACATAAATATGTCTCATATGGGATTGGAACATAGAATATTTTACTGATATCAATCTATCCATACTTGTGTGATCTTGCAGCACATTCTTTCTTAGCCCCTCATCAAAATAGACAACATTGGACTTCAGAAACCGTGAACGTTTTACAAGTTAAAGTGACTATAATCACCCCAGTAAAGTGAGCATCACTTCAATCCTGAATTCCGTTTTGTTTTCCAGTTTTATTATCTCTTTTATTTGAAATCTTGTCTTTTTCTAAGTTCTCAAAAAATAGCATCTCAATTAAACACTTGCAAATATACAGGGATTATGAGGAAATTACAAATGTTTAGCAATGTTATGTGTATGTTTGATTAACAATAATAATTTACTCTTTATGCATACAACTTCAATGTTTTCTCAGACCACTGGGTTACTTAAGCCATCATGCATTTTATGAGACACAGGCCGACAGCTTTCTGTCTGCCATCTACTTCTTTTCCATGTAACTAGGAAATGTTACTCTGGTCAGCTGTGCCTACTAACTTGATGATGGGAATGTAAACATGTATTATATATATTACATATTACATTATGTGTGTTTGTGTGGCAGCAGAATAAAAGTTGCATAGACACTCCCAATAATTGTGACTGGTCTGAGTTGGCACTACCCTCAGAATTTTTTTTATATCTGACTTTAGTTGGGTTTGTGTGTTTTAGGAGAGAGTGGTGAGTATCATGACCACAGCACAGCACAGCACAGACTTTTCATTTATAAATCCAAAGTTTGACATATCAAATAAACTTTGGTAAATTTTGTTAACTATCTGAATTGAAGATAGATATTCGAATAATGATTTTCTTTCATAATTGTTATCTGGAACAAAAAATGCAATTTATCATATATACTATTTTTGAGTCATGATACAGATTTTTAAACGGGCAATTACAAACCATCATTGCTTCAGATTTTTTTTTATGTAAATCATGATGCAATTGCATTATATTTCCATGCAAAAAGTTAAAACATTACTCCAATTCCTAAACCTATTATATTGTTACTTCAAAACACACCCTGAAAGTGAAGGCTTAGGAAATAATTATTAATGAACTATTTATACAGAAACTGTTATTCAGTAAGCCTGTGTAGTAATTTGCCTAGCGTTATGATAAAATTTTTGTTCTCCAAATTGAAATGCGTTTATGAAACAAACATCTACCGTCCTGAGTTACTTTGTGTACATGATGATTAATTCTAATCCATTGTTTTATGTAATGTAAGTTGTATCATTGTAATTTTTTAACCTTTAAAATTAAATGTAAAAACTCACTAATTCTTGCTCAGGCAAGCTGCTGTTTTGTAAATTCACATATTAGTCCATTTGTTTCAAGTTTCTACAATCTGCATATTGATGGAGCAGACATTTCTTGAATATTGTGAAAATCGTATCAAGTGAATAAAGGACATTTTATTGACTGCTACATCAATCAACATTTAAGACATAGGCAAACAAATGGAATGAAGAAAAAAGAAAAAAAAAAAGAAAAAAATAATGCAGTGTACAGTTTGTGACTTCTTATGATTCTTTTTTTTTAAAACTTGGCCTCATCCTGTGCTCAATTGCCAGCTGCTTGGGGCCGAGACCCATTTACAGTCACAAATCAGACAGCAACTTAATACATTTATTTCTTTAGTGACACTTTAAAAAAAAAAAAATTTTGTGTTAATCCACAAAATCTGTCTTCGAGTAGATGTATTTCTGTATATCTCAATATGTACATTTTTTTTTTCTTTGTATGTGAACAAAATGCAGCATGTATCAATAAATGATATTTCACAGTGGGTTTTTTTTTTCATGTGTTCAAATTTAATTGTTATCATGTTTCAAAAGAATTTGAATATGCTAAATAATTTAGTGTAGGCAAAGAGCCCATAACTAAATTATGCAGTTCTTTAACAGTACTCTTTATCAACAGACGCTTCAATGATGCATTGAATGAAAATTATTGTTTCTGAGATAGCTTGAGATGTTATAAAACATCAGGTGGTGGGAGGTTAAAAAAATAAAATAAACACAAGATCTGTAGCATTTTAACATTTTTATTACATGAATTTCATAACAACTTATCAATGTCTGTGTGTGTATGTGTTTTACTAGCTTTAAAAATTATGAAGAACAACAGATTGTATAAATAATTAGCTTTTCAAGATATTATTAAATTGATCCTACCAGCTGACAATTGAACAACCATTCAAACAACACATTTTGAGAAATTTCCATTCCTAAATAGAATGATTTCATAGAAAAAGAAAAAACTACATACAAGTGAACACCAAAAATTATTACTTTTATCGTTATAAAACCTTGTAGCGTCCTCTGTTGATGGGTTGGTAGGAGTTTTGCTGGAGGAAAATATAAGGAAAAGAAAAATTAGGTTGCAAATTTTAGAAAAGATGGCATGTTTTTATTGGCAATTTAAAAAAAGTCACTATGAGTTTAGTTTTAAAAGAAATTAAAATTTTCTTAAAGAGATAATCTGACATTTTAAGAATACATGTTTTTCTAACCGCTCAAATACAAATGTTAGATGAAAAAAACCAACCCAATATGCAGCCTATTTTACACAAAATAAGGTTAAGAATTACTTAATAATAAACAGCTGGAAAGAAGAAGATATAAATCTCATTTTGAACAAGGCAGCCAATATTGCACATTATAGCAATTTACTCCTACAGCGGTGAAGAGGTTTATGAAATTTTGACATACCAGCCTGATGAGCTCCTCTTTGATTAAGCGGATGATCTCTGCCTTTGCCTTGCTGATGGCGAGCTCGTTGGTTGCCTCGATAGCCAGATAGAGCTTGCGTTCACCCTCTTTGGGTTCCTTGCCTTTGGGGAAGTAGGAGCCCCTCACGGTAATTCCAGCCTCCGAGAATTCTGATATTGTTGCCAAAGCCTCCTGCGGAAAAATATAATTTGATGATTATGTACAGCTGTAGAAAACAAAGCATATCGTATCACTGTCATTGCCAATATTGACTTTGATTCACAGCAATAAACAACTTCCTTTTAAACGTCAACTTGAGTCAAATTATAGACTAAATGAAGAAACATTTCTGGACAATTACTTAACAAGTTCATGCAAAGGCAGATGAATGTGAAGCGAAATTTGGTGATATGAAATGATTCACTTAAGTATGTTTGTATTGGACAAGATGGGACTTTGAAGGCTCTTCCTTAAGATGGGCATTCAGTGAACATATCAGAATTCCATTTTCCACTAAAGTAAAATTTGTGGTTTGTTTATTAATTTCTTATTCAATAAATGCATTAGTCTTATAACAGACATTTGCATTAAGTTATATACGCTATTATTTTTTTTTTTTACTCCAAGCGATTCTAGACCTGGCATCAGAGGCCTTATAGGGCTTTAAAGTAAGCTTAGCTTGAATTGATACCATTTTCCTCACTCGCCGTACATGATTGACAAGTGAGCTGGTTAAAATCATTACCTTTCCGATAAAAAATTACTGCGCTGTCTCAAATTGCAATTATCACCAAAGGATCTTGGACTTCCCAATAGATTTTTTCAGTATTTTCTATATTTGAGTTTTTAAAGGTTATCTGTTGCAAAAATCCTACTTACTCTTGATGTAACTTTCCACCGAGCTGTTTGAGGAAAATCATTGATGTCAAGTTCCTCTTCATATCGCCGGAATGTCTCTCCACTTTGACTTGCCCCCTCAATCTGAATCTGCTCTTCCTCTGTCTGAGGTCTGTACCCAAGTCGAGCGTTGAGTTTCTCCGCCAGTTGCTCTGCTATTGTCCTCGACTGGTTCAGAAAAAGCAAAGCTTGTAAAAGTGAAACTTGTTTCAGAAAAATAAGCAGCTAAAACAAAATGACATAAAATCTCATAAACACAAGTTGTTTATAAAATAATATATATCTTAAACATCAATGAAATAGCAAATGTTTGCTATCTCCATGGGTAAAAAAAAAAAAAAGAGAAAAGCACTTTACTGTCCTGACAGACGAACTGCAAAATATACAAAAACAATTAATCTTTCCCTCCAACAAATAAAAGTTGTTTTCTTTTTTCTTTTAACAAAAATCATTTATATAAAAAAAAAAAGATAATTTATGAGCTTTCCTTTCTTATATTATTTTGCATCCCATCAACAGATAGAGTACAAAGTGGATGTTGAACAATTAAAATAAAGTTTCCTTGGAATGAGATAATAAATAAAAAAAGCCCCCCTCCCCAAACAAAAAACAACATGGGCTCTCCTTTAGCTCACTCCCAAGAAACTGAAAAAATTCTCATTGAAACTACAGTGATTTGTACGAGATTGTGATGGACTCACATGAACCTGGGGCACAACAACCGACTCTCCTTTCATGATGGCGATGGCCGCCATCTGACTGATGTCCTGCACCTCGGGCCCGATGTGGCGGCTGTAGTTGATGCGCTGGGCGAGTTTCTTGGCCATCTCCAGCTTGTGGGGGTTGTTCACTGGGCCCAGGTTCAGGAGAGGAGCCGGATTTGTCTGGTTCAAGATGGGTTTGGCAACGTCCGTCACTCGCTTGCGGCTGGAGAACATGTTCTCAATCTTCTGGTCAATCTGTAGGAAGAAATATGGCTTTGTAGAAATTATTGAAAACAAACTTCTTGATACAGTGAGCTTTTCCAACACAATAAGGCCTTGCAATATTGGGGCCGATAGAAAACTATAGGTAAGGGAACCTGAACAGATATCAAATCATAGCTAATTCCTAAACTCCATGCCCAAGTGATGTCTTTATATCATCAATATAATTATTTGGATGGCAAAGTCTGTAATATGTTATTGACACAGACCATCTCTAAATACTTAAGGGTTTTGGAAGCTCTCTTGCAGTCTTGTCTAATAAAACCTATCTAAAAAAAACTTTGCTTTACAAGGTTGACAAATATCTGTTTTTGTCACATTCATTTTACATCAGGTTGAAGGTGTTACTTTTATCTAAAGATATGATATTGTTAATAACATATAAAAGCACATAAATTTTCTACTTTAATTAATACAGTGGACATTGGATAAAGCGGATTCAGTGGGCCAGCAGCAAAACTTTGTAACATCCAAGTTTTCGTCAATATTTGAATGACAATCGTGCTAGTTTACCATCTCTCCACATTTGACACAAACTCGACTTGAGCATGTGTACTTCGCTATGCCCGAGTTTTTCATAGCTCTGAAATCTTAGGAAACCTGAACCATTACTCGAGCCCAGTACTTCGTTAAGTACAAGGTTTTCCTAGTGTCTCTTTGTTGGGCCCAAGGTCCATTTATAGGCTTTTTATAGACAAAAAAAAAAAACGTTCCTGAGATAATCTTTGTTACGGTCAGGGTTTTGTTGAGATGTTGCTATATATGCTAGGTCCACTGTACTGAAATTGCCGTCTCATAACTTTCTCCACTCTTCTTTCTCTCTGGATTTAACCTCTTCTAGATTCTTTGGAGGAAGCCTATTTGGTCACAGGCAACCTCAATACTTTTGAAACAAATAAAATTAGGTCACTGACTCATCTTTTCACACTCTGAGCTACCTACCGAGACAGCTCCACCATCCTCATCATCTGAGTCATGGAGTCCGAGAGCTGCTTTCTGAAGTTTCTTCCTCTCATCAGCCAACTGTGCCTCTGTCTCATCAAACTTGAAGCCTTTGCCATGGAAACCGCTGGAACTCTTTACCACTCTGCCAGCCTGAAATAAAATATGAACGATATTTAATTATAATTCAATATTAAAAAAAAAAATTTTTTTAAATTATTATATAGAACTTATTAGACACTGTGCAAACCTCTCTAAATCATGGAACATACTCTAGAATAAAAAACAGGTATAAAATGCAATTAAACTTTTAAACTGTGCTACTGCAGACCCATAACTCAAAGAAAAGTTTGCCTACTCATGGCAAAATTTTCGTGTTCACTCCTAGCATCAATTTGAAAATATATCCTGACTTTAAATGGGTAATGTTTATTTGTCACAGAAATGTGAGCAACGTTGGTACTTTACTGAAATCAGGACTAGAAGAGCTGAAAATATTCACTCTTATTTTAATAATTAAAATTTCAATATAGCACAAAAAAAAAATACTTAAGCTGCATTCATATTTCACTTGATTAAAACTTAAAATTGTTGAAATTTATACGGCTCAGGTTTACATAAATTTCAACACAAAGATAATAAAATTGTTTGCTATTTCTTATCTCAGAATGGGACAAAAATTTAGATACTCACTGCTTTAGCTTCTTCCTTATAGACCTCAAACAATTTGGTCAATTCATCCGGCACAGGTGACCCTGATAACTCCAGAGCTTTGATAATATCATTCACATAACGGCCTTGCTCACTTGTAACAAAGGTGTAAGCAAAACCTCGGTTACCTGCACGCCCAGTTCGACTGAAATTGAGTCAAAGAGAATGGAATCATGAATTATTATTTTTTAAGTGATTCCTATTATTTTTGGGAACATATTTCATAAGCATTAAAGAATCAATTTTCAGCTTAAATTCCGATTGAGAACATTGTGAGTACCTCACTTCTCATGAGGATAAAAAAAAAAACACAATGTTTTCAATGATACCATGAACATTAAAAGTCTTATTTTGCTAAAGATGAGATTGTTGAAAAATTTTGTTTAAAAACAAATTTTCACAGGACTTATTTCTGGATACCATTCTGTTACATAGTATGCTTACGTGTGTATCTGGTAATTTCAGATACCTTCATTTTTTAGAGGAAAGAACTGAAGATAAAAAGCAGGAAATCAGATGTTCAAAACTGGATAAAAAAAATTGCCAGCCTTAATCATTTAACAAGTTTTGGAAAAAAACAATGCAGTAGCAAGTTATTTCAAACTTTGCGCAATTTTAATGAGGTATACAAAAAAAAAAAGAAAAAAAATCTCCTATTGGTACAAATATCCTTCTCACTTACTGACTTAGTAAACATACTTACCCACATCTGTGCACATAGTCTTCATAGTGGTTGGGACAGTCAAAGTTCACAACAAGAATAAGTTCCTTAACATCAAGACCTCTGGCTGCTACGGATGTTGCCACCTAATAAAAAGGAGAACGTTTCAGATTTTTTTTAAATGCATTTAAATGAAAAGATGCAGTATTTCTTTTATAAAGGTGAATATAAAACAATCATTTTTCCCTTATATATAAAGAGTAACTAGAACATTTTACTCTCCAGCAGCAGTAAGAGAATGCAACAAATGACTGGTCCGTTTATTAAGTGCCTTTTTTTTAAGTCAATGAACTAAGAGGTCTAACTTCTGAATTAGAAAACATGACCTAACAAAAATCCAAAGAAATAAACCTTACATTGCTAATGCCAGAAGGGTTTGTTTAAAACATCCTTAAATTTTAAAATTCTCAAGTCTTACGCAAAGTCCACTTTTATTATCAACATTTAAGCTTTAAACAATACAGAAAAAAATGTAGCCTTATACTTTATATATTTTGAATATACAGCAATACTTTCTGTAACAAACTAGAAAGGGGAAAAAAATGTCTCCATCAGCAACATATCCAATCTACTCTAGTACTCCCTACCATGAGTTTGATTGTGCCTGATTTGAAGTCATGAATAATGCTGTCCCGATCATACTGGTCGATGCCACCGTGCAGGGACAGACAGGTGTATGAGTGTTTGAGGAGATCCTTCATCAGGTCGTCTGCATGCTCTTGTTTGTCCACAAACACTAAGACACTGCCCTGCGATGAATATATGCCCAACAACTCAAGAAGCTTGAAGAACTTTTTATCCTCCTCCAGGACTATCTGAAAAAGACACACACAAAAAAGGGATCTCTTTTTATTTTCATTTACTTAATATATCAAGGATAAAGTTTTGAAACAAGATGAGAATATTTTTAAAAATTATTTTTATTTCTGTGTGAAGAGAAATGTAAATGTTAAAGAGTTGAGAAGAGGAGACCTACTTTGAAAACATGAAAGTTAAGAAACATAGGCTATAAACTGATTTCAATGTTCCTTAAATATACTATGCAAAAAAATTAAAGTATAAAAAAGAGTAATATACAGAGACAAGCAAAATAGTAACCCAAAACACAATGTGCTAAATGTTTTTTTCTTCCGTTTTTTTTTTTCATTCCTCTTAACAACAGTGCTTGATTAAGCATAACTTTCATCTTAGGACTGTAACAATTAAGTATTATCATAAATTGATTTCAATACTTTTTATCAACGTTTCTGAATGTACCAAGAAATGTAAAAAAAAATGGCATACCACATTTTGTGTGACATCTTTGCAAACCACACTTCTCCCTCCAACTTGCACTTCAATGGGTTTATTTAGGATACGGCGAGCAAGGGCCTCCATTTGGCGAGGAAATGTTGCAGAAAACATCACTGTTTGTCGATCTGGTCGGACGTTGTCAATGATTTTCATTACCTGAAGAGACAAAAAATCAAATGCCATTGTATGCTTTTGCAATACTTTAATAGAGCTGAACTTTATATAATGTGTCCAGACTGTCATAGGCTAAGCATTAAGCTTGAATAAAAAAATTTCTAGCTGGAATTTTCTAGATATTCTTTGGAAATACAAATTCAAACACACAAAAAATAAATAAAGTCTTACCTGAGGTTCAAAACCCATATCAAACATTCTGTCAGCCTCATCCAGCACGATGTATGTGACTCTCCTTAAATTGGTAACCCTCCCTGAAAGGAAAGTCAAATATGAGTAAAGCGAAAAACAGCACTGAATTGATTAGAGTTTTCATAAACAATAAAGAAGTTATAATTTTCACCTTTCCCATCCCACCACACACATTTATTCGCTTAAACTGATTTTGATTGATATGCACATATTTCATTGGAAAAAAATATCATCAAAGCTTTGATCTTTCATAAATAAATTTTTAAAAAAGACACCTCAAAGTAGTGAGCACTCAAGGAAAAGGCAGCTAATTAAGTGATGTGATGAAGATAAGCGTATGCCTTGTGGAAAAAAAGAGTTCTTGAAATCTGTTCTGTCTTATTCTATTCAAAGTCACTCAGAATTGTTTTTTTTTATCAAACTCACTTCTAGAGAAAATTAGCACTGAATTGATTAGAGTTCTTAAAAACAATATAGAAGTTATAATTTTCATCTTTCCCATTCCACCACACACATTTATTCGCTTAAACTGATTTTGATTGATATGCACATATTTCATTGGAAAAAAATATCATAAAAGCTTTGATCTTTCATAAATTAAAAAAAAAAACCACCTCAAAATAGTGAGCACTCAAGGAAAAGGCAGCTAATTAAGTGATGTGATGAGGATAAGCGTATGCCTTGTGGAAAAAAAGAGTTCTTGAAATCTGTTCTGTCTTATTCTATTCAAAGCCACTCAGAATTGTTTTTTTTTATCAAACTCACTTCTCAACAAGTTGTGATTTAAGAATTAAAACAATCATGAAATGCCCAAGCCTTTCTTGCAACTGTCATTAACCGGATCAGATCACAGAAATTTCGTATTCAAAAGGATTCTATTTAAATGAGAGCTGTATTTCAAAGCCAGCAATTTCATGAGGTTCTATTGTATTCTTAAACTTAACAAGTATTTCATACATTTCAAATTATCATGTTTGACAGGACAGGACTATTCACCCAGCATAGAAAGAGACATTTTAGGAATGATCTGTGACTGAAAGTAAGACTTAAAACTACATACCATTGTTTGCAGTGAGCATATCTATCATGCGACCCGGCGTGCACACAATGATCTCGCATCCCCTCTTCAGCTCGGCTATCTGCTCGGAGATGCCAGTCCCCCCATAAACACAGACCACCTTCAGGCCATGGGCCTTGGTGAACTTCTTGCACTCTGTAGTGATTTGAAGAGCCAGCTCTCGGGTGGGAATCATGAGGATTGCTGTGAAGATAAACAAGACATATGGTAGAGACCTTGGATTCAAATAAGATGCCCCAGATTCTGTCTTCCGATCAGGCAAAATAGTTGGCGTATTTCATCTCCTACTGCTTAGGCCAGTGTATGTATAATGTGACCAGCTCAGACAAGCCCTGGTATCCCTCTTGGTCTCTGTGTCGCAGAAGTAAAAATTGTCAGACTTTAGTCTTAGGACTCCTTTATGATATAGTTGCTGATGTCAGAATTTAAGATATCAACCCAAACCAAGGAATTGGCAAAATTATTTTTAACACAAATTTTGCTTCAGAGGTGAATGCAAACAAAAAGGAAACAATTTTAGAATTAGTTCAGTCTT
This sequence comes from Elysia chlorotica, assembly GCA_003991915.1. NCBI lineage: Eukaryota > Metazoa > Mollusca > Gastropoda > Plakobranchidae > Elysia > Elysia chlorotica. Next base: position 146,075 of record RQTK01000878.1, read on the forward strand.
AAAGCTTAATTGTGAAGCATATTTTTAAGCTGAATTAGGCGCAGACTCAAAAAGAATTCTGATGGTTGGACTAAAATCTTTTAAACTGATCAATTACTTTGTATCTAAATCAGGAAAATAATATTATCATGTCTTGTTTTATATTCTCTGACCATGATAAAAACTGAGAGTGGTTGAATTTGTTTAGGAAATATTTCAACATTCAAGGTTAGTCACTGATCAAGTTTTGGGGCTCAAGAAATCTGCAAGGATGCAAACTGGATCCTGATTTTTTATTTTTTTATTTTTTAATTTTTTTGTGTCAAGCAGGATAGAATGCTGAATCACAAAACATATCCCTAGACTAGTGTCAGTAGTAAAATAATCTGACCCTTTCCTATCATGCCGTACAAATTTGCACGCATTGATATGCGCTTGTGCTTGCACCTTAAAAATTAAAATAATAAAATACCAAAGCTTCTACCTTGAAAATTTCCAAACATAGTGCACACACAAGGAGTGGACCTTTACTCATGTGATGTGAAAAGGTTCAAATAGTTTGCACTTCCTGATCCAACAACATATGTAATATGCTTGCTGGTATTCAAGCCCGGTCAAGCTAAGCAGGAGTTTATATAACAGAAGGTTACATCAGGGATAGTATGTAAACCACCCTAGAATTTTTTTTAATACCGAAAATCCAAATATTTACTGAAATTTGGCATCACTAAATCTGGCTCTCTTCCTAACTTTTCTAGCTTCTACTTACCAATGGGACCATCTCCCTCCTCGAGTGGGGGTTGGTCCATGATGTGTCTGATCATCGGCAACACAAAGGCCAGAGTCTTCCCGCTGCCTGTTTTGGCAATGCCTATAATATCCCGACCAGACATCACAGCTGGAATTCCCTGTGACTGGATTGGGGTGGGTTTCTCATAGTTGTGTCTGGGGATTAAAAAAAATTTGTTTAATTAAGCGTAGGTCTCACAATGACCCTCTTAGAAATCAAAGGGATTTTGGTAGAAAATTCATTAACTCTAAATATTATCAGTTTGGTAGTATTTCAGATTCTGGTTTAAAAAGGCTTGGAAAGAAAATGAATTTTGTTAAGATGAGATTTTTAAGAGGGTGGTTTATCCTACATGAACTATGTAAAGGCTAAAGCAGAACACGTTTTAGCTTAGACATCCAGAAACACAATATGTTGACCACATTTGCTTTAAATTTCTAAGAGACATAAATTAAATATAAACCATTTCCTTTAATGTTAGTGTACAATTTTTTTTAAATGACAGATGCGTCCTCTAAATCGAATTGAAAATAATTTCTCCTAAAAATGGAAAACACATCACATCATTGATCAAAGAAACATGACTAACACCAGCCCATATTTTTTTTATGTTTATAGGCATACAATTTGTGTCCTTTGGAATAAAAAGATGGATCAAAGGCAAACCCATAAACAAATAGCAAGACCTGATTTGTTTTTCTTTAAATTGTCAGTATTGGTAAGTAATTTTCACAATTTGTACATTAAAGATGTTTTTTTTAAACCTGCCTTTGGTTTGGATTCAATAAAATTTGAAATGTTGTAAAGATAAATGTGTGAGATCTAGAAGAAATCTGTTGCTCACTTTCTGAGAGCGTCCATAATTTTCTTGCTGACTCCACACTGGGCCCAAGTTTTGATGGGTTTAGGACAGTTCTTCCCTCTTACTGTGATTCCCTCCAACTCACTTCTGAGCTGTTCAACCTCTGAAAAACAAAATGCTCTTGTTTAGTATTGGTTTGTTGTTTGTTTTTTTTCTTTGAGGGATGCTGATAGATACCAAGCATTTATTGGAAACAATTTTTCACAACGTAATGAACAACTTTGGGAAATGGGGAGACAAACAAAGAATTTGTTTTTCAAGATCATGATAGTGAGGCTTCCAAAATAAAGGAAAACTGACTACCTCATTTAGATATAGCCTTTAATTTTTGTATTTTCTTTTTAAAGAAAACACTTAACTCTATAGTTATCAAACGTCGCTTTCCTATCCCTATTTTCCTGACTGCTTTAAGTCTAAGGAGAAAACAAAAAATGTGTAGGAAGCTACAAAACATGTATTACAACCACTGCAAACGAATCGTTAGTTTAAACTTTCTAAACGGAGTGAACACTAACCTTCAGGGGTCATGTTTGAAATTTCAGGAACCTCCACATAAAAACTCTTCCGGAACGGCGCATAATAGATTTTCTCATGATCAACTGCCCCTAAATCCTGGTTTGAAAAAAAGGAATTGAAATCATAGAAATTCAAAACATTATTACAATCTAATTTTAATTTTTGTTCAGAAAAAAAATGTTCAAACTGTTTTGGGGACCACTTCTTTGCCTATGCATTGTCATTCTTGGCTAACAATGAGGGGCGAGAATTTAAAAAAAAATCACATTATTACTTTTGCATAATATCAAAGAGCTATTAGTTATGTATCACACTTTTCTGCCTAAGTCCTTTGAGCATCTCATTGGGTCTTTTGGGTCTTACCTTGAATTTGAAATTCTATTTGGCATTACATTATTGCGTGATCTCTATTAAAACATTCCACACAGTAAAGATAACACCAACAACATAACCTTGACTTAGCCATACTTTTTTCCTCTTGTTCAAGTTTGCCATAGTCATGTCCAAGTCCTCCTCTTCCTCTTCTGAAGAATACTGAAATTAAAAGAAAAATAATTAAACATTTTCTTTTTCATTTAAATACTACACTGAGTTCTTAAACATCATCATAACAGTACTGTAAAAACACATTGAAAGACTCAATTATAACATTTTTTTTTGTCGAAAAAATGTTTACAAGAGCAGCTGGATATGAAAAAAAAAAAAATCCTCTTTAGAGCTGTTCCAGGAAAACTTCACAATTTAAAAGCAATTTAAAAAAAGATCTTAGCCAAATAACATGGATATGCTGCATCGCAAAAATTCAAACAAATAAATTATTAATAGTGAGATCTGAAATATACTACTTACTTCTAAGGCATCCATATTGTTCAGCATGAGTTCTCCTTTTTCTTTTTCTGGATCTTCCTTTGTTTTCTTCACGACTGTCGTGATTCGTGTGATTTTGTTGCCCTGATAGGATGCATGATTACAAAGTTATTAAAGATTTTACTAGATTGACTGAATGGATGTATTGGAATCCTCTTGCCACTAGTCCTAGAAATTTAAATTTACATCAGTATCATTTAGTAAAAAAAAAAAAAAAAAAAAAAAGCAAAGTTGGTCCCATGTTCTCAAACTCATGAGCCTCAGCTACCCATTTCATGCAGGGTTGACATAGGGGCCCAAGAAAAAAGAAATGTGCTCATGCCAGGGATAGAACCCTGCACCTTCACTATGTTGACCAAATGCTCCTATACTTGTGCCAACAGCACCCCCAAAACTACAGTAGGTGAGCCAAATTGATTGCTTTGTTTTTATAACAGTGAGACTATGAAGTAAACTAAATTTAAAACGCTACTATTACCCAGCCTCACTAATAAGACAATACTCTTAGAGTAAGGCATAAAAAGTTGATATCTCTTGCTAGGTAACTGATACTCACATCCATTTCTCCAAAGCTTGGTTTGTCTTTGTCCTTAAGTGTTTTTACTTCATCATTCACAGACTAAGAGATTTAAAGAAAATAAAAGAAGTTTATTCGTACATCAAATTGAAAAGCAAAATGCCTGGTTTCAAGATCATAATGGTGAAAGCCACAACATTCTTGTTAAAAAGCCCTTTTTTTGCCTCTAAGTCTCTCTGTTCTTTTGTTCTCGTTTTTTGGTTTAGTTTTGTTTTGGTTTGTTTGTTTCTTTTGTTTGTTTGTTCGTTTTTATTTATATTTGTTCGCTTATTTATTTATCTATTTTTTAAAACTATTATTTGCGTGGTTGTTTATATGTTTGTTGATTTGCTTTATCTGGCGTACTTTCCACATCTTTCATTATTATTAGCTTTATAACAGGTACTGTTATCAATAGTTGTGTTGCTAATATTAATGTCTATTTTATATCACCTGTATCTGTTGTATGTATCCTGTTATTGTTATAACACACACAAAAAAGAAATAAAAATTTAAAATTAACAACAACAAAAACAAAAAACTACACAAAAATTATTAGGTGTTAAATGTGGGCTAAACTTAACTAAAACCAAATTTGCATATGGTATCCATCCCAGCTTGAAGGAACTAAATAGAAGAAGGATGCATCTAACACAGATGGGTTTACAAGAATGAAATATGAAATGAAAGACCCCAGAGATAGAAACTAATCATTTTTATGAACTAGGACAATTGCAGCTGGCAGCTTTAGAGTAAAAAATGTACTAATGGCTGTTAATGAACTAAGTTATTATAGTAAAGAGCAATTGATGTCACTATTAATCTTAACTTTCATATCACAAACAAATCTTTGATAAAACAAAACGGTTTTACTCTGTGCTTTGAACTGATGATGTACAAACTTTTAAATAAGAAGTATTACAGTGACATGCATGGGCAGAATTTGCAAATCACATAAATTTCTGACTGCTTTTAAGCTTTGAAAAATGAAAAAGATTTTACTCTGCTACTTCCATTTTCACAACAACAAAAAATGTGCACAGTTATAGAGGAGAACTATAACAATTACCTGCATGTAGGCATCGAGTGGATCAATCTCATCATCCTCAGCTTTTTTCTCTCCGCCTGCTTCATCTTCCTCATCATCGTCATCTTCCAAAGTCCACTTTTTGGTGGGTGTCGGGACCACCAAAGGCACCGTTGGCAAATCTTGATTTTTCTTCCTCTCTGCCCTCCATTGCTCAATGCGCTCTCTTCGTTTCTGCATTTCTACCTCAAGTCGTTTCTGCTCTTCCTCCTTAAAGATATAGAAAATATAATTTAAAATGACTAGCATCATTAATGCCACTTTTTAAATGGTGAGGTTTTAAAACTTAGTAAGTTTCTTTTCTCAACATCTCCCACAATTTTATAGCAGGGGCAACATTTTAATACGAGATTGATTCTTCAAAAACTCATTAGATAACAAATAAAAGTAAAGAATAAAAACTGTACCTATAAAGAAAGCTATTTCTCTACAGCTGTAAGAAATACAACCAATTTATTTAATTCACTTACTGTCAGAGGACAAGTATCTTAATTTCTCATATATATATATACATATATATATATATATTATATACCTACAATTTTTAAGAAATCTAAAATATGCCGGTAGCATTTTCCTACCTTGTCAACCGGCTCATCTTTCACTTTTGGCTCCTCTTTGACTTTTTCTGGCACAGGTTTCTTTTCTTCTGGTGAAGGCGACTTGGCTGCCGGTTTAGAAATTTTCACAGGGGATGGCGATCTGGACTTTGACTTTCTTTTGCTGAATTTTTCAAATATAATTTAAGACTTTTAATATCCTCCATAAGATTCATTCAAAATTTTATTTTTTTAATTACATAAGCAAAACAAAAACAAAAAAGAATAATTTTTTCTTCTGTCTTGGAAAACAATTTTTAAAAAGATTACAATTGATTTGAGTTTTTGTTTTTAATTTCCCTAAAATTAATTCAAATCAAAGTTTTGCGTAACATGTCCTTAGCTAGAATTTAAATGCCAGTTGATTGTTTAAATAAGAATATGTAAATAAAAAGCTGCAAATTCACGACTCTGTTCTAAGCTCCATTATTTGACATTCAATTAAAACATTTTTTTTAATATATATCTATGTTCTGACTTTACTGAATAAGAGGCAACGATTGATCAAGCAGTTTTAGTCTACATTACACTTACAGGTTAGGAATTTAATAACATCTATGTAATGTTATCATACTCTCTTTTCTACGAAATTGTGAGTCTTTGTAAAAAATATAACTGAAAAATTTAAGTAATAAACTTAATAATTGTGAAGAAGCATCTTAGTCATATTAATTGCAAAGCTCAAGTAGATTACACTGAACCGATTAAAAAGGCCTCTCTAATTTTACCTTCTTTCCCTGACAGGAGAGCTTTTTTTTTTGTCCCTTCTCTCCCTTGATCTGCTTCTTCTCTTCTCTCTCGATCTGGACCGCCTTGATCTTTCTCTTGACCTATCTCGGTTCCTTTCGGGTGTTCGGGATCGTCTCGACCTGCTTCTTGTTGGGCTGTGTTTCTTCCTGTCTCTGTCACGCTCACGGGATGAAGACCGTTTTCTGTACGATCTAAAATAATCAGATTGTAAACACTAAATTAGAACTTATTACAATTTATTGTAAAAAAATTCATTTTTTTAATTCCATGACAACAGTACTTTTACAAACCAAGATGCCCTGAAGCCAGGCAAAGTTCTGGACCTCTGAAAATAAAATTTGGATTTCTAGTTTTATCCTGAATAAGACACCTGTGAAACTAGTCTCAATCAGTTTTGAAATCCTCAATGTCAATGATAAGTTCACTAAATATATTGGACATTAACAATGACTTTACACACAGTGACAGTGTGAAAGGATTTATGAAGTTTCTCCATATTTTATTACTACAATTTTAACCTTTTAGATTTTGTGGCGCCTTACAGTTACAGCTAAGGTCACACAACTTTACTCTCAAAAGACACTGTCAATGTCTATGTCAAATTATATGATCTCCTATGTCTAAAGGAAGATTATTTATTGTTTTAAGTGGAATAATTGCAATAGAGAGCATTTATTAAAATTTTAATAAACACAGCAAACAGCAAAATTTGGATAAAAACACTATAGATCTAGATCTAGCACATATAGGCGCATCTGTCTAAAACCTGATAGATCTATAGATGTTTCTTCAAAATCTGTTTAGACACTAATCTAGATCTGGATTAGCATTAATTTCTTATAATTATCACTCAGCTCACCTGCTCTCTCTGGGCATGGTTAGATCTTGATATAATCTCTAGATGTAGATGTACAGCTTGCTCAAAACATTGGGAGTATTTCTGGGGGCAGTTTCTATGCTGTACCGGTCTCTGTTACAATATTGAAAAAAATTCAGTGAATAATCACTAGAACTAAAACATAGAGTAGGTTCAAACGAGAGCAAGGGAAAAAAAACACAGAAAAAATATGAAATTAATTCAAACGTTGACTGTACATAGAGTATGCACTGTGCAGCTTCATCTCCAAGAACAATAACTCTTTCTAAATTTCTGTGAGTCAGGACTTTGGAAATTAATAATAATCGTACAAGTTTGCGACTTCATGAAGCTGCAAAGGAAGTGTGTATTTTTTCAAGGTTTGTGTGATTTGATTGAATCATCATCTAGACTGGCTCTGGGAGGTAAACTTTATGAAGGCCTATTGTCGTCTCTAAAAAAAATGCCATGGAGATTGTCATTCCTTCCAGCCTGAGGCTTTCGCTGAACGCTCTCAAAGTTTTCTTGCTTTGGTCGAAACGTCTCCTCGGTCTTAAATAGTTCATCTACTGTGACGGGACCTCAAAGTGGAATCTTGATCGTCCATATTATGCTGACATAGTATACCGAACCAATGGGGGAAAACGCATCAACAAGAGCAGGACTCAAATCCAGATCTCCTGCATTGGAAACCGATGCTCTGAGCACAGCGCTGCCGCACCTCTCTGAAAGCTTCCTGACCGTCCAGTCTTCTATGTCGTCCAACCAGTTTCTTCTTGGCATTTTTCTGCCTCTTTCATGCTTGCTATAGCCTCCATTAATTGTTGTTTTCATCTTTTGCAACAAAACGGGCCTAACCTCATATAAAATGGCACAGAACTTGCTAAAGAATATTTCTATCTGTGGTGTCAAAATACTTCTGACATGTCTATCCCAGTGAACTTTATGTTTATATAACCATTATTTCTGTTAGTATTTTGTGGGTCCAAACCACGTGTCGAGTGTTTATTTTCAATAGTTGGCCGTTTTGACTGTATCAAGAGTATTTTTTCTACATTTGTCATTTTTTGTCTCGTGGTGTTAAGGACAGTTCTTACTTTTTGTTCTTTTTTTTTGTTAGATGTTTAGTGGTCTTTGGCGGACATACAGACTTCGACTTGTATACTGCACCCACTCCTATGCAAAATATGGGAACAAAAGCAAGTTCTAGAAAAAAAAGGTCACCATCTAAGACTGCCCAATGAAGGAGACTTGTCATCCTGTTGCAACTGATGAGGAATCATGCTGTTATGCATCCCGGGTAACATGTTAATAAGAACCATGTTGGAGAGACTGAAGACAACCCTGGACAAGAGACTACGTGATGAGCAAGCAGTCTTCCGACGGGATCGCTCATGCACGGACCACATACCTACCATGCACATCATCATCGAGCAGTCACTGGAGTTGCAACTCCCCCCCCCCCCAAACCCCTCACTATGCAATGTTTGTTTTCATTCGACAGCGTCGACTAAAATGTGATACAACTTTCCACCAAAGTGTGTCACTATCATCCAACAACTCAAGGAAGACGCCACTTCTCAAGTCAACCCCGACGGGAAATTGACATAACCTTTTAACGCGCAGTTGGCATCCGCCAGGATTGATTGCTCTCCCAAACAATATTGCTTATGATGGTTGACTGGCTTATAAGACATTCTACAACAGGTATCCAGTAGACCTTCACTAAGCAGCTGGAGGATCTTGACTTTGCAGACGACATCAGCCTTCTCTCCCAAAAGCAATCAGGATGCACAAGAGAAGCTATATCGTATGGCAGAAGAAGCCTGGAAGACTGAACTCCAGATAAACACCAGAAACACTGAAGCTATGAGAATCAACAACATACAGGCAAATACATTGCGATTACATGACGAAAACATTGAAGAGGCTGACAAGTTTGTCTACCTTGGTAGTGGTGCAAGCAAAGATGGGGACACAGATAAGGACATTAGATGTCCAATCAACAAAGCCAGATACGCCTTCAACACCCTCAAACCAATCTGGAGGTCTACAACACTATCAGTCCGAAACAAGATCCCCAATACCAGCTTAAAGTCGGTCCTTCTCTATGGCTCTGAAGCATAGCGCGTGACCAAGACTAGCATCCCAAAGCTACAATAATTCACCAACAGATGCCTTAGAAACACCCTCAACGTTAGGTGGCATGAAATTGTCTCAAACAAAGAACTGCAGGCCAGCGCAAAGCAAACCTCTATCTAGACAGAGATCAAAACGCGTAAAATGGGGATGGATAAGCCACACACTCCGAAAGTCTGTATCCGGCACCACAAGGGAAGCACTGGAGTGGAATCCTTACGGGAAAAGAAATGTCGGCTGTCCAAGGCAGACTTGGCGGAGAAGCACCGATGCAGAGATAAAAGCCGCCGGTACCACATGGACAAGTTTCAATCTTACATTACGTAAAAAGTCAAATGAATATATGGTGCTAAAATTGAACATTCTTAGAATAATTAAAAGTGATAGGGATAGGGTCTGTCTATTATTAATAGCAGTAGTACGAGCGTAGTACAGCTGTCTAGATCGAATTATTGATGTATTATATAAGGAGGAAGCAAAAATGAATAAACTGATGGCAAGGAGTCAAGAAGTAAGATGTCACTGATGACTGATAAGTGAAATATTATAGTAAAATTATCTGTAGTTTTGTTAAAATATTACACGAAATTTACATGTGCATTCAATTTGGATTTTTTTTTTCATTTCGGGATCTTTGTTCATTCGTGGAAGCATTATTACTTTTTGCAGCAAATTGGGATCTTGATTTGGTGAGGACCCTGCTTATCGTTCTTTGGATCAAACGTTATGAAGTTTAGCCATTGCCTTCACTGTTCGATGAAACAAAACAGGGTCATCGTACTGCCGCTCAAGCATATTCTCTTGAATGTGACTATGGATGTACCATTAATTATTCTTTTTACAAGGCTTTAACTATGTTCTTCCCCACACTGAAGAGTTCCAAATAGACCGAAACATATTCCCTTGAATTTATCTGTGGATGAAACTCTTTTGAACAGGGCGCTCACTATGTTCTGCTTGGATGAACTAATCTATTGCTGATGGGTGTACGTATTCACATGTAATTTTTCAATGGCTGTACAGTGAAAACCTCTTTCAGTCTTGCCCTCTGAACAATATATTTAAACAAAAATTTGACATATACCATATTATAATTATTTAAAAAATCGGGACTTAAAATTTTAAATAATGTTGACTAAAGATCAAATTTTTTTATTTTTTCGTTGTTGTTGCTATTGTTATTTAGCTTGCATTTAAAGTTTACGTTACGTATTATTTTGGTCATAAAGAATACACATGATTCATGTAATATCCCCCTGCTTTTAAAATGTTCAACCTGGAAGTTCATTTGCAGCAGTTAGCAGAACTTCAGTTTAAATAGTTCAAATTTATTTTGATTACATTCCTCTTGTAACGATAAGTCATCTTTTTTTTAGTGACACAATCTTTGATTATTTTTGTGTCTCCCAAGTCTCCCGAACAATATTTTACGGAGATCATGGCTTCATCTGTAATGCCAATTACTGGGTACTACAAGGCGACCGAGTCTTGTTTTGTCTGTTTACAACAACGAAATACTAACAGAATAGACCCGTTTGGAGACAGTGGCACCAAATAGAATTGAAAGCTTGGACCTCCTGGCTCCTAATCCTCAGCCCATAGCAAAATCTCTACACTGTAATGTACAGTCTAACCTACTTGCGATGATAGTCCTCTTCCTCCCTCCGGGTTTAACGTATCCTAGGTCCCCCTGGAGGATCCTATACGTCGATGGGCTCCAAGACTGGCGTATAACAATTTTATGTGTTGCCACACACGAGGTAGGGTGGGGATACCATGACTCCTGTCTTAGCCGATCACATGATACTGACACCGACCCAACCAGTTACAAGGGACGAACATCGGACAAAATAATATGCCGATTTTGGGATTAGATCCGCTGACCTCGTGGAGACTAACGCCTACCACATGAACCAGTTCGCCCCCTCTTGCGGTGATGGTACACACTACTCTGCCTCATATACGATCACTTCCGTTTCACGCTTCAAAATCGAAAGTAACATGCTAGCCTACTTAGTTCTATTTTTGTATTGTTTATCAAAACAGAACTAGCACATGTGTTCCCCCAAAGAAGTGAAGGAATATAGGCCTATTATTTAGATGTTTACAAAAATATAACAATAAAATTAAAAAAAAAAACCCAGATAAAACTAGATCTATACTTATACGGAACCGAGCAGCTCTTGTAAGTCACTAGGCTAGATCTAGATCTAAGTATTGTGAATCTTCTCTTCACAAATTCTATAGATTTTAGTTAAGGAAATTCTTCCGTATAGCAATAGGTACTGACTTTTTATTGTTCACAGTATAAAAAAAAGACCAAATGGCTCTATAACGTTTTTTAATATCGTTCCTGAGCTCATTTTCTCTAATCTTATTATTATAGATCACACTCAAATGCTCATTAAATAAATAATTGTTTTTTTTCCTAAACTTTGGTCTTTTTTTTTACATGTAAACTAAATCATAGATTAAATGATAAATTCACATTAACCTATTTAACTTCTATCCCAATGTATGTCAGCAACCCATACAGATGAGTTTCAGGGGCGGCGGCGGAAGAGGAGGCAGAGGTGGCGGCGGTGGATTCCGCGGTGGTAGAGGAGGTGGAGGTAGGAACATTCTAGACATCTGTCATGTCAATCAGTGCAAATACATGTTTTCTCTCTTTCACCTTATAGATGCCTCCTTTAGAAGCATCTTATTTCATGTTCTCATTCTGTAATTAGAAATATGACTTGTAAGTTCTTCAAGATTTTATCTTCTTATTTTTTAAATATTGTCGCTATTGTTGTTGTTATAATAATTATTATTATTATAATTACTATTCTTATGATTGTATTCTATAAAATGAAGTTTAAACATAGTCTCATGATTTTAAAACTCTTCCTTGTGTGCACACAATTTTCGGGAATTTCCAAAAATTTGAAAAGGTAAAAGTTTTGATATTTATTATTTTGAAATGGAAGGTGTGCAGATCAACACAAAAAGGGGCTAGCACAAAAGCGTGCAGGTTGAAGGGAAAAGGTTAATTGCTAACTCAACTGTAAAGAGAAAAGGTGAACATTTTATGGTCTGTCTCTCTCTCTCTCTCTCTCTCTCTCTCTCTCTCTCTCTCTCTCTCTCTCTCTCTCTCTCTCTCTCTCTCTCTCTCTCTCTCTCTCTCTCTCTCTCTCTCTCTCTCTCTCTCTCTCTCTTTCTCTCTCTCTCTCTCTCTCTCTCTCTCCCTCTTTCTTTCTTTCTTTCCTTCCAAAACTATGAGTGCTTTTAATTTAGAAAAATGGATTTCATTTCTTGCCTATTTTTGTAGAATAGGCAAAGCTTCATTACCGTTACTAGCAAAGTCGTGTAGATTTTGGAGATTTGAGGTTTGGAAAAAAAGATTCTAGATTCACGAACTTCATATTAACACCTTCTATTTTGTTTCTATTTAGAAACTGCATGTTACACCAAAACTGTCATGTATGAGAATTTAGTTTTCTTTTTGGGTCATTTTTTGTGAACAGGCTTTCGAGGAGGCAGAGGCCGAGGTGGTGGATTTGGCAACAGATACCAAGATCAAGGTCCTCCGGAAGAAGTCATGGGTGAGAATCTTGACGTAAAGTAATTTCTAAAAGCAGAGTGAAAGATTGATTCCTTAAATATAACTGTTAAAAAAAAAAAAAAATTTGCAGCTTTGTGAATTGTTCGATTTTTATTTTTGGATTGTGATTTTCTGAAGCCCAAGTTGTATACATGGCATCGCATCATCGATACTTTAGTTAGCCCAGGTATTTCCACGATTTAAACAAAAATTAAGTGTTCCTAATATGTTAGACATTTATTTTTCCAAATAACAAAGTATTATCCAAAAAATTGTGAACTTGGCAGGTCATCAGTACACTTCGATCTTTTCTCTCGTTACCTTTATTTAGGCAGTAAAACTTGATAACAAGTTTTCAACAAACATTATTCTTGTAAATAATCAGAGAGACATTATATTACGTAAATAATTAAATGGAACTTCAAAACTATACAGCACAACATTTTACACACATTATGGTTTTTAAGAAATAGCACAGTTCATTTACGGAGAGCAGGCACGATCTGGAGTAAATGAGTTGTTAATATGTAGTGTAATTTTTTAGAACGTTTGTAAATCAGTGGGCTCTGCAGTTTTCTATTGTTCAAATCATTTTATGAGTGTTCTCTGTGCCTTGCTATCCTAACAGACCCAGCCCTACCCTGTATTACTGCATTTGTGGAATACAATGTTATAATGATGATTTATTTGGGGGAACATTCTTCTGGAATTAAGCTTTGTTGTAGTGGTTTTGTGTGAGACACGGCACTCTGTGTCAAAGAAACGGATGAAATATTTTCCAAATTTATGTGTATCAAATGTTTAGCACAAATACACAATATCTTGAGTGTGTCTCAATGTCTCCTATCAATACACAAACGCTTTGTATGAAACTTATACTTGAAGTACATGTATGATTACAAAGTAGAGAAAAATAAACCTACAGGCTCTCTCAATTTGTATCTTTTGAATTTTTAAATGTGATTTTCCCACACTTTTGCAGAAATTGGCGAAGTGACCCACACATGTGAGGCAGACCTTGTCTGTAAAAGCCTGAGTGACAAGATCCCTTACTTCAATGCTCCAATTTACCTGGAAAACAAGCAACAAATAGGAAAAGTAGACGAGATATTTGGACCCATCAAAGACTTTGTATCCTTATTTTTTGTTGTTTAAAAAAAAATTGTAATCTCTTGTATGACTCACAGTGCATTTTGACGTGTAGGTGCAGATAACGTTCTTTTGCTTGATTTTTTAAATTATATTTTATGTTACATTTAAATAGACCCCACTGTGACAGTTGCATTAACAGACCTGCCTATTTGTACCGATTTGATAAGTACATTTCGATTTTTGTCGTCAATCCCGATTTCCACAGGAATGTATCGATTTTTCAAACTGTGAAAATATTCAGCAGTGTGATTGCTGATTTTTTTTTCAATAATATCTGCCTTTGATCATCGCTCATCTAGTGACCCAAGACTAGTCCGTTTCTGGGTGGCAAAAAGATCATGACCCGCACCTATTACATAGCTGCCAACCAGTACGTATGATACATATTTAGTACATATTTGACCTTTCGAGTACGACCATCCGTATCTGCTTGAAAGAATATGTATTTAACGGTATCCAGCTAAAAATTGAGTGTTACGTCGATCGCTCAGTACTTGCTGCCATTTTCGGCAATAACAGCCGGTTAGCCCAGCCGTTTACTGGGCCCATTCACATTCTAGCGTTTCATAAGTTCGTGGCATTGGGATTGGCTGAGTCTCTGATCAACTTGTAGATTAATCCTTCTTTTGCGGCTCTTTTCGGTTAAAAAAAAATGCGGTAAATAGTGCAATACTATAGCGGCAATTATGCTTCCTGCCGCCGGCGATTTGTCCATCCGGGAATCCTCTGCTATGCAGAGAGTTCTGTTTCCAAGAATCCATTTTTAGGGCGACCAGCTAGACTAATTTAGCCTTTAAACCATCTTTGCTGTCAAGCGCCAGTCCCCTTACAGTTCTTATTTTGATTTCCATATGAAAGTAATATAGAAAACAGCTTTCACTACTCTATATACACCTTTCTAACATACACCCTGATTAAAAAAAACAACTAAAAATAAGATTGTAGAGCCTCCTGACTAATATACTACCCATCATCTAACCGATTACAACATAATCGCATTAATAGATCTTTATAGACCATCAAAACATATAGGAAGTGGTAGTCTGAGGAGAGCATCAAAATGTATCATTAGGTAATCTTTGGAGAGCATCAAAATCACAAAATGTGTCATCTGGTAATTGAAAGTATTAAAGCGTAGGTTCCTAGAGCTATCTGCATGATGCCTAAGTGTTTTGCTTTTTATCGTGTCTTAAAAGTGTGTGAGAGAAGATACATGTAGCTAGAGATTTGTTCAAATTTTGGATTGTAATAGAGAATAATCCTGACCTCTATTATGTATAACTTTTGAAACTTTTATTTTAAAACTGATTTATGATTGCTGTGGATGTTACAAGTTACAAAGATGATAATTAGAGTAAGTTGAATGGTCACATTACATAAAAAAAAAAAAAATATTGTTCTGACCCTTAACTGTGTATCAGTTTTTCTCTGTCAAACTATCAGATAATATGAAGGCATCATCTTTTGATAAAGCAGCTAAGGTGGGTAAAATTTTGTTACTCTGTCTTAAATTATTAGTATGTTAAATAGATGTTGTATTATATTTCTTCTTTCAGTTTCTGAAAACACGGATTAAAGCATTTTTATCACAGGAACAGTGCTAACCCAGATAAATTTTTCCTCTCTTGATTTTATAATATAAATTTGTATAGAAGTTGATTGCCAATTCCCTTTTATTCTACCCTCAAATTTAATCTGTACATGTACCTAAGTTTCATGAGATAAAGCTTTGCATTTTGAAGGGTTTGTGTTCATAAATAATAAAATGTTTAATAATTTAATTCAATACTAAAATTATAATTCATGTCAGCATTTACTAAAGGCTGCTGCTCTTCTATCTCAAGAGATTTCACAATCTATTGCATTATTTTTGCCTAGCATTTTCTCAATCATTAAGACAATCAATTTTCTAAAACTACTTGCATAATTGTGTGTGGACAATATTTTTAATTGGTTTGGTAAAAAATATATGCACCCTTTGCAAACGGTCAACAGCCATACTGGTTTCTCTATCTTGTTCAGAAAATCAGATACCAGTGTGTTGAATTCACTTGTTATGAAAGTTTAAATTCTCTCTATGCTCTAACTGTTGATTCCATGTAGATGTGCACAGAATTTTCATATGAGGAAGCCATCTCAAATTAGCAGTTTTCTTTAAAATAATGAATAAAACAACAAAGATTAATTTATTCCTATATTATTATTAGTGATAGATGTACAAATGCAGTTAAATTAAAATTAAATCTGCATATTTTTATATCAACTTCATCATGGGATAGATACTGATTTTAGAATTACACTGATATTTTAATGCTAGCCTAATGACAGTATATTATTGGGTCCCAATTATAATAAGCAGAGTTCTTTGTGTTCCCTGTCCATTGCCAGTTCTACATTGACCCAGCCAAGCTGTTGCCGTTGTCTCGGTTCCTGCCCAAGCCTGCAGGCGCACGCGGGGCTGGCAAGAGAGGAGGCAGAGGTAAACAACATTCTTCTTAACTTTTGAGAACCATCTTTTTCATGGCATTTAAAATTTTCAGATTACCAACGAAATACATCCAGTCGAGTAAAGTATTATTAGCCATTATTATTATTATTTTAAAATAGAAGTACCCAAAGTTTATTTTATTGAATGATGGATTTTGGTAAAATTGGGGTGTGGTTTTGATTTGCCGTGGCTGATTCTTTTGATAACTGATATATTTTCACATGAAAGATTATGAGAAGAGTTGAAAAGCCTTAAAGGGATATTTCTTTCGCTAAATTTTTCTTTGTGGCTCATGTTATGTAACCTGGCAAATTGATGCAAGTGGTAGATATTTGGTCTCCGGACCAGGAGGCTCCCCAGTTCAAAACAAAACAATTTATTAGAAATATGTATTAATTTGTCCGATTTCACCCTCTACTGGTTGGGTGAGTGTCAGTTTAATGTGACCATCTGAGGCAGGAGTCCAGGTCTCAAAACACTGTTTCTGTGGTGGTCCGCAAATTTGTCAGACATTTGTCTTTGGGTCCATCTACAACATCACAGGAGGCTAAAAACAACAAACAATTAAAGTTTTTTATCAGTACATATAAACATAAACATGTAGTTGACTAAATCAACTTTGTTCTTTATTTATTAAGTAGAATGCCTGTGATTAGATGTTGCTTGATTTCTCACCCCTCATATCCTACCAAAAGATGGAATAGGGCATACCACTTTCACTTTTCTTCAATAACAATGCTGAAATCAATTGCATACATGTATACAATGTATTAGTATTAAACATATTTACATTTTTGCCACCATTGGTTGTCTCTAAGTCTAATTGAAATTTTAAATTTATATTTTAACTACAGGCTCAGACAGAGGTGGCAGAGGAAGAGGTGGATTTGATCGTGGCAGAGGACGGGGTGGATTCGATAGAGGTCGTGGCGGTAGAGGCGGAGGTGGATTCAGAGGAGGACGCGGAGGTGGATTTGATCGAGGCAGAGGAGGGAGAGGTGGCAGAGGTGGTGGCTTCAACAGTAGTTTTAACAGTGGAGGTGGAGGTGGCCAGAGGAAGACGTTTGATTAGCTCCTTCTTTCCTTTTCTTAAAATGCCTTTGTTTTTAACCGCTTTATATTTTTTCTTGTCCATATTTTAATGTCAAATTTGCAAAAAAGGTTCATATTGTGAATGAAGTAATGTTTTGAATGATCATATGTTACTGGACTGAATGAATTTATCATTATGTATTTTAATCTTTTTTAGGGCAGTCTTGAATTGTTACAATCACAATATAGAATATTAAAATATGAATACTGTGTACTATAAATGAATACCACAAGTGTTCAATAGCGTACGGTTAATTCAATAAACCTGGATATACACTGTATATGTAATTACTCTTTATTTTATATTCTGGCATTTGTTTGTTTGTTTGTCCATTTTTGCTAGTAATAGTATATTTGAGTGGAAATTTTTTTACAACAGCTGCTAACTCTCTGATTTTGTGCTGTGTACAAGATCTCTAATTTCCGTAAAAAGCTGGACAACTTGTGGGTCAGTTCTATCGTTGATACGTAATGATGTTTTCACATTCTCGTGCCGTTATTTGTCTGTACCTTATGACCAAAAGTAAAGTTTCATCAAAGTGTAGTTGAACATACTTGTCATTGTATTGGAATTCAATAACCACAAGATACTTCAACTTATTCAACAATGGTGATAGGTAAATCTCCTATTGCGACATTAAAACATAATGTCACTGACAGGCAGACCAGCTTAAAATCTAAGATACCTTCAAATTTAATTCTTCATAAACATAATATACAATTTACATAAATGAAAAAGATCAAAGCACCGGGTAGTGAAATAAATATTTCATGTAATTTTATGTTCATGCAATTATACAATTAAAGATTTATAAGACAAAATTATAGGTTTATGTATTTCTTGAATACATGTAAATTAAATAAATCATAGATTTTCCGTGTTTTAGGTTGATAGGCTCTAGGTCCAAAACATATTTAGAATTTACTAGAAAATTAAGTGTGTCACAATTCGTTGTTAATTCCCATGTATGTTGGAAAATTATTGTTATAAAGTAAAATCAATATATTTTCATCAAAAGATTGATTATGGCTGCCTCTGTTAAATGTAACAAAATCTGTAGGCCCTGCATTATAATTACACATATGGTTTTGTATAAATGTCTTCGCCTATGAAAATTTGGATTATATCTGTATCAACAGTACTGCATGTAGCAGCACGTGTTATATAATTCATAAGTGAAGTCAGATAAAAATAATTTCTTTCACACATGCATGCTGAAAATTGGACCGATGATTTATTTGCCTGAAAATACATGAAGCTAGTGAGCAACTTTTCAGAAGAAAAGCATTACACATGTACTATGTTATGAACCCAAAGCCTGGATCATTTCAAAAGCCTCCAACCTGTAACTTTCAATCACACTGTTGTCAATCTCCTGCAAGTGAAAAAGTAAAATATGGTCAGATCAGATAGTAAGATTAGTTTTCAACTAGGTTTCCCAAAACAAAGACTGCCTGAAGTAATCTAAACAAGGCGCTGCAAATACATTTCTTTCCTAAATCAGCTCTATGCACAAATGGAAAATGCCTATTTTAGGCATCTCCTTGGCATGTATCTTTCGACCAAAAATGTAAAGCCATAAACACATAATCATATAAGGAATTCTGTACATGCATTCACTAAAATTCGTTTTCTGTACAAGGGTAACCAAAAAAAAAAAATATGAAGAGTTGGACAGTATTGGCAACACCATGACGCAAAGTAAGTATTGTGAACTCTGGGTCAGAGGTGAACTGGCAAGAGTGGTTGAACGACAGGATTCCATTCCAGGTATTCCCGCACTGTCTATGTGTGGCAGCTCATACAATTGTCAGACTTTAGTTTTGGGACCCATCTACAATATAGTCTATAGAGTGCTGGCATTGGACTCTAAGCGACAAATCTCTAAGTCAGGACTAAAACCTGACGCTTACGGATCTCAAGGAACTCACCTCTGGGTCAGCCCAAAGAGAGCACCTGTCACAACTCGCGCAAGGTTCACCAGGATCCCGCAGGTGGGAGCAGAAATGGGAGAAGTCAACCTGTTGATACAGTGAGAGAAAATCTGCCAACCGATTGAAAGACTGCATTGAAAATTAAGTCCTTCTGTCTCTGTAGTAAAACCCATGAACTCAACTACTTTTACCACTACCACTACCAGAGATCTTAAAACACAATTAACTCTGTCACAATCACAACTACAAAACTAACACTATTGCACTTTCATTATCGGTACCAGTGATCCTAACATGTTAATTTATGTTCATGTATTACTTCTAATGTCTACTCCTACATTCTTAGCTACTTCTTATATTATTACTACATTGTATAGCTACGTCACCAGCCATCATACAAGGACACAAGTTACACCTATTATCATAAATACATGTTCTGCTGACAATAAACCTTAAAAGAGTATTATTAAAACTTTGACTTAATACACATACGCTTCCTCTACTATTTAATGTCAATAAAACCTAAAGGACTCAAACTCTTTTAATCTGTTAAAATAGATTGTGACCTTATTAAAGTAATAAACGCCCAAACAAATTTAAAAAAAATTGTATAATGTCATTAATATATCCAATTCATGTTTGTTCCAACGTCTACTCCTGTTTTCTTAACTACTGTCTTACTACAAGTACAACTACAACATGTACTTCTACCGCCACCAACAGTCATAGGAAAACACCGGTTACAACTACAGTGTATAGTATTATCATAACACATGTAAAACCATGTACTGATAATTAATAAACCTTTAAAAATCAAAGAATGTTATTACAACTTTGGCGTATTATTTTTGAAATTAACATCATTACAAAATAAAAACCCAAACCCTTAACCTGTCAAATATATATATAAAAAAAAAAAAAGAATGAATAAAAGCTCATACAATTTGGTTTATTATTTTTGAAATTAACATCATTACAAAATAAAAAAAAAAACCCTTAACCTGTCACATATATTTGGAAAAAAAAAAAGAATGAATAAAAGCTCATACCAGTTTTGCTTATTATTTTTTAAATTAACATCATTACAAAATTTAAAAAAAACCAAGCCCTTAATCTGTCAAATATGTTTAAAAAAAAGAATGAATAAAAGCTCATACGCAAGAACATTGAAAAACAAATTATTGTGCCACTTCAAAATTGTCGGTGAAGAATAAGCTCATTTGCGTGTGTGTGTGTGTGTGTAGTTTCAGTGACCTACATGAGGCAAGCGACAAATGTAACACATGCGCGTCCCACACCGACAAGTCATCTTGTTGCACCCACTGGATTTTGTGAAAGGAAGTTTTACAACCCGAACACACTCTGATGCGAGCACTTGTCATTTTTTCCTCGCTGCAAAAACAAAAGAAGTGAAATTGAGGTTTAATCAGAGACGCCTGATTGATAGACAATCGGACCTACCTATTTATAGAACTAGAATGCTATCTAGTTCTATAACTTTGGTGTGATATGTGTAATAAGGAACATCCTTCAACTCGACCAGGCTATGTCATTGTCATGATTCGGATTCCTTTAACATAATTTTTAACATTTTTTTACAGATTAAATCGTATTAGGTATTATATAACATAATTTTGTAAAAGAACACGTCGTAAGCCTTTTTATTCGTGTATTGTTTTGATAAGTGGTAAGCTACGTCGACGTTGTATATGTGTATTTACAACCCTTTGAAAATTCACTTACTACTCTTTCATAACTGCTCTTTCAAATTCGGTCGCTTCTGTTTCATAATTCAAAAGCTACTCTGTCATGATTCACCTACTACCCTGTCCTAACTTTCTTAGGATTCACTCACTAATCTGTCATAATTCAGACACCACTATTTCATAACCAACTCACTAGATTGTCACTCGCTACTTTGTCATAACTCACTTGCTGCTCTGTCATAATTAACTCACCTCTCTGTCATAATTGTCTCGCTGCGTTGTCACAATTGACTCACTACTCTGTCATAATTCACTCACTATTCTATTCTGTCCTTACTATTTATTTTCTCAGATGTACTCACTACCTCGTCAGACACACTCACTACTCTGTCCTGACTCTATCAGCGTGCCCCGAGACAAGTGGCGCCCTCACACACTGTGTATGATCCTGTCCACCCCAGGGCTTTCGGCATACCAAGCATGTCGTCTTTTGAAGAGTGGAGAAAACAGTAAAACATTTTTGGAAAAAACAGTAAACCATTTTTAAAACAGTTCTAGAATGAAATATATCACACACGTATGCAATAAGTAAACTGTAATAATATAGACCTGTTTTACTAGAATCGTAATGTTCAGATTGTACTTGGAGGTCTGCTGAAACTTCCCAGTCGTCACACCCGCCTAGTGCTAAGTAGGCATTTTCTCTAGTTTGTATGATCTTCGTCGACCCTCCATGCTACAACGTAGCGCGTCCCTCTGTTCTGAATATCAGTGCACTTGTTTCAGACACGGTCGTCTCTCATTTAGCCGTGTTTATAAATATAAAATATTGCAAGTTATTGGAGGACCCTATTAAGTATCATGCCTCCACGTATGTATATTAAAAACTCAGGCAAAGGAAAACTGACCTGTCTGCAAGTGTCTCGAGGACATTGAAATTTTCCCTCCGAGGGGGGCAGCTCTGCGGCCAAGTTGCATTCTGGGCATCTGAAATCAAGCAGGGTAGAGGGCTAGGCGATTGAGTTGGTTTTCAACGTTCACTGTCAGTAGCAAAGGCTTCACCATGAATGAGTCTCAAGACTAAAGTCTGACAATTTTACATGCTGTCACACCTAAATATTGCGGGGATACCACGACTCCTGTCCCTGTCCATCACATATTGCACCGACCCAACCAGTAAGGGACGAAATTCGTTAAACACTTTTTTTTTATCAGATCGAACATTTTCGAATCGGGGATCTCCCGACAGTTCGCCTCACCAATTAGGATAAAGGAATGAAATGAATATAGTGTACAATCACCGTAAACATTAATTTTGTTTGTTTGATTTTGATTTAGAGGACTGGAGGATTACTGTTACGTGTTTTTTTTAAATTTTATTTCTGAAGGGCCTAATTCAAGTGGGAAAACAAAAACAAAAAGGGGGTGGGGTGGGATGGGAGACATGGTGGCTTTAATGGCAAGCCCCCGGTTCGATCCCATGATTTATAGGATTCCCTCCTACTGGTTGGGAGAGAAGTTCTCGTTTCCCCGCTCCGTGTGACAGCTCGTAAAATTTCTTGGGACCCCTCCGCTATACCATTATGGCCTAGTTGCTGATGGAGAAAGCAAAGAAACCAACCAACTTTCCTCTCCTTTTTCATGATTAGTCATGACTGTAAAAAAAGAGGTCACTGATAATCCAGGTGTATCACCAAGAATTTTGTAAGAATCTTATGACGAAATAAAATATTTTCGAATCCACGGAAACAAAGTACATATGTATAACCATTTCGAAGAGCTAAAACAAAATTCTTACTGCTATTTGAATTAAAATCGCCCTTTTCCCTTTAATTGTTGAGGAAAATATGTTGGGCCGCTCCTAAATGCCGTAACTCCATATTAACCATTTGGAACCACCAATACGGACCGGATTGTGTGCACCAGATGCCCCCTTGACCCAGCACAGCGTTAATATTTTAATCTTATTGCGGTTACGGCGAA
This sequence comes from Elysia chlorotica, assembly GCA_003991915.1. NCBI lineage: Eukaryota > Metazoa > Mollusca > Gastropoda > Plakobranchidae > Elysia > Elysia chlorotica. The sequence goes on from RQTK01000878.1 coordinate 169,015, forward strand.
AAATACCCATTATCGAATCTGAACTTTGCTACTAATAAGCGTAAGAATCATCCGTAAAGTACGTGATTTTTTGTGAACTGTTATAGACCTGTTTCATAAAGTTCCTTCTAAAACGTATTGCTGTACATAAACGCTTTTTCCAGAGATAGCGAAGCTGTCCTCTACCTAAACACCATCTTTGTCTCAAGGAATATCATATCTTGTTACAGGGACACAATAACATATCACCTTTGTCCCAAGGAGTATGATATCTTGTTACAGGACCACAAAAACATATCATCTTTGTCTCAAGGAGTATCATATATCGTTACAGGACCACAATAACATATCATCTTTGTCTCAAGGAATATCATATCTCGTTACAGGGCCACAATAACAAACTATCTTTGTCTAAAAAAGTATCACATCTTGTTAAATGACCACAATAACATCTTTGTCTCAAGGAGTATCATATCTCGTTACAGGACCACAATAACAAACTATCTTTGTCTAAAAAAAGTATCACATCTTGTTAAATGACCACAATAACACACCATCTTTGTCTCAAGGAGTATCATATCTCGTTACAGGACCACAATAACACACCATCTTTGTCTCAAAAAGTATCACGTCTTGTTAAAGGACCACAATAACACACCATCTTTGTCTCAAGGAGTATCATATCTCGTTACAGGACGACTATAACACATCATCTTTGGTTCAGTGAGTATCATATATTGTTAAAGGACCTCAATAACACATGATGTTTGGATTAAGGAATATCATATCTTATTACAGGACCACAGAGCACGACACCCGTGATCTGATCAATCACATTAAACCTACACTGATGAAACCAAGTGGGAAAACAATTAATGCTGCGACCATAGCGGGTCTCGAACCCATGGATCTCCTGCACCAGAAGCCGACGCTTTAACCCCTGCGTCGCATAGTTTCACACGCAGTATTAGACACTTCCTCAAACCATGTCAGATTTTAATTTACCTAGCGAGGTTTTCCAAGTTTGCCATGTTGATGTTTTCGCCTTGGATCCGATCCTCCAGTTTTGTGAAGAGTGTTGATTCCACACATCGCTTCAGTTCACCTTGGGACAAAAACAAACAGCGAGTTTACGAAACCATACTAATCTTATTTCAAAGGAGAAAACCATAAAACTCCATGTTGAATGTTTACTATGCTTAAAACAGGTTTTACACTATATTATTTACAACATAAAAAACATGTTCAACCCATGTCAGAAGCACCGCCTTTTAACGATTGTTTATACGCATTTTACCGTAGGCCTATTCCAAAAATGTAATGTGAACGCGCGAAGGAAAAAAAAAGGAAAAAAGAAGAAAAGAAAAAAGACTGAGGATTGTTCTTAACAGCAACTACTGTACCTTAGTTTAGTTAATACAACACAACTTAGTTTCACTTTCTGAAACAACTATGCTTTTTTCCAACGACTGTTTAACCCCCCTCCCCCCATTAAAATTATACATTGTAGTACTTTAAACCGCTAACAACCGTTACAAACAACCTTCTTTAACACTAGTCGTAGTAAGTATATAAGTGATACAAACTTAGAGCAATATTAACATTAGTCGGAGGTCTATTCTGCAAGCACCATTGTACTTACCACGCTAGAGTGTGTTTCCCAAGCATAATTATTATGTGTAACATTATATAGGCCTACTTACTTTGAGGATAAAGTGCTGAACATCCACCCTGAGTGCACTGTAACGAAGCCTTGGAATCAAAAGAAAATACCACATAGTATAACTATAGTGAAACTTATTTCATCAGTCGATTATGGTTTATAAAAATTAATAGTTGATAAAAGATACGATGAAAGTGATGCACCATAACGACATAGTAAAGTTAGTGCACGATGTTGTGGCGTAGTTATGCTGCTTTTAACCAAAAAGAAAAACCTTCTTACTGGAATATTAAAATATAATTTTATGTGAAGAAGCAGTAGGTCCTTACAACAAAGTTACTGAATAAACTTAAGCAACACGCTGCCCGTGCCGTGAATAAAAAGCGCTTACTTGTCCAGACCCATAGGCAGCCTCTTTAGCGTAGCGATTCAGGCAGTCGACACAGATCAAGTGTCCATCAACGCACTGCGACATTCTCTCGAAAGCGCTCAATTCAAAGCAGCAAACACACTCGATATCCCCGTCCTTGTTATCAATGGTTTCACCAACTTCAGCCTGAGAGCTAAGATCTGGTCGGAAAATTGTGTCTTTGGATTGGCCACCTATCGATTCCTATCGATTAGAAAGAAAAAACCCCACACGAAATGCCTAAAATAAGAGCTAGAAAGCCTACAAAAGTGATTCAGATAATTGCATCACGGATCGATCTTTCCGTCTAATTAATGTTCAAAAGGGGGAACGTTTCACGCTTCCAGGTATTCACCTGATTTAACAAAAACAAAAAATCACACCTACTTTCTATTTTTAACTCAAATTCAAAAGTGCTATCTCATTGAGGTAAATAATATAAATTAATTCCACTTACTGTATGTATCAACTCTCTGAAAAAATGTGAATATAATTATGTCTACGTTGATTTTAAATACATAATTTTGCACAACAAAAAACAAAACAAAAACAAAATTGTGTTCATTAAGCCTGAAAATGGAGAGATAGCTCCACATTCGCAATTTACTGAGAAGACACCTAAAGAACATAGATGTCATTGTAATTAACTCCTTCAAAACAAACTTTATAGTTCAACCTCATTATCTTAGTTTCCCCCACATAGAGATGGGCTCACAATGTAATGTTCTACCTACTTGAGAAGTCTTGCACCTGAATGGTTCAGGACGTTCCGTCAAGGCTGTTGGGAATGCGTCCTCTTTTCTGAGGTCTCTTCTAGGAAAGGCTTGACATTTCTTGAAAAAGGGCGCTACGGGCCTCGTTTTGGGGTATCGGACGATCTTTGAAAGGTCAGGCCGAGACAAGATTTCACGGTTGATGGTCTTTACTGACGCCACTTTCGATTTCCGCACAATTCTAGAAAGTTCGGCACGTCCTAAAGGAGGTTGCAACTCCATGTCATCGGACTCAATTTGTAGATATGCATACTAATGTTCTTGTTACTCTACTAATAATACGTGATATAAATGCCGTGGTTTCTTACTTTTTACAGCAAATCTTTTGGAGATTAAAAAAAAAATCACGTAACAGCGATTTGGGCATATTTGAGCCTTGAGATTTGAGGGTTTTCTGAGAGGTTCCACACATCCATACAATTATTATTTTGTGTGTCTGTAAACTGAACGATACGACGTATGATAAATTCTATAAGACAATTACTTAAACTCATCCAACCTAGTCGCTGACAATGTTAATAAACCAGCGAACAAACCTTCAATGAATCATTCTGATTCCAATACACTCACATCTGATGTATTCAAACAGTTGAAGAAAAAATAATGATAACTAAATTTAGATTTTAATGAATTCAACAAACCATAATAGGCTGTATGAAATATTGCTAAATGTTAATTTTTTTCAATATAAGGAATCTAGTGTTGGTAATAGACGAATTATAAATACGGAACAAAACCAGAAATATCACACAGGCAGTGTATCTCATTCTGGCCTAGGAAGATAAAGTGAGCACACTGACGTGATGATTATATTCACCGAGTCAGTGAGTGACAACTGTTTTTCAGAGTGAGATCTCTCTATTGTTTTAACGCTTTATTTTTCCCGAGAGGACCATAGAACATATGCCTACCTAATCGTGTAAAAATCCACCAAAGCGCACTTAAAGCTCACATATGACACTAAAGGTTTAATCCAATATAATCAATAAGATTGAAGACAAACACACACCAACACTACTGAGGATTGATCACACAAAAAAAAACAAAACAACTGCATTCCCCAAGTCTGTCTTTACATTTCTAGAAATACGACTAAAATGTGAAAATGGTGCGGCTTATCGGCCCCGTTTCCAAAGAAAAACGGACTCTCCTAAAGCATGCCCACTTACAGCTTTAGGTAATGACTGCCTTTAATCTACGTAGAATCATATTTGACATGTCCCTATCTTTATGACACCCTTATAAAATTATCACGCCTTCAGTCGAGTGTAAGATCTACGAGTGTTGTTCCTGGCAAACATTTATGCACCAATAAGTACATGGACGGGATATTCTCTACCGACAGCTACCCCCCCCCCCTCTCTCTCTCTCTCTCTCTCTCTCTCTCTCTCTCTCTCTCTCTCTCTCTCTCTCTCTCTCTCTCTAACGTCACCTAGTTTCCCCAGAGAGAACCCTTTACGGCTTGGGACGGGATAGCCGACTCAATGATTATAAATCATGGCTAGTAGAGTCGGTTGTCACAAAGTCTATGTCTGTTGCAGAATTGGACTTACGTTGAAACAAAATTTGTTATTTGATCCACGCCAGGGCTAAAATCAAGAATTCTTCATGAACGTTTTCATTACCAAGCCTATAACAACATATTTTTATCTCTGGTTTCCAGAAGACTGTGTGAGATTTTAGAAGAGTTGTCGATTTCAATGGTTATCATGTGTTTTTTTTTTTTGCCTGTCAAACAGAGTCCACATTGGCTATGCAAATGATAATTGTACACACCATGTCCTTTTATCGTTGATTGCAGAAAGAGAAACCATCCCTTAGTTTAACATCTCCTAAGTCACGATAACGTCACATACGGGGACGGGGCTCCAGAGCAGGATACGCAAAACATGGAAGGTAACACTGACGCAGGGGAAGGAGAAAAAACGCGTCGACGAGAGCGGGGCTCGAACCACGAACCTCCTTCATAAGGAGCTGAACTCTAAAGCCACCGCCAAAACGCTCCTCCACCTGTCATCAATTATGTCATTGAAAAGACTAATATAAATGTAGCAAGTGGTCTCACATATATTAACGAACAGAGAGCATTGAAAAAAAAACACCAGTTATATAAATGGTGCCCGATTGCTTCGTAATACCCTAAAAGGCAACGTAGGCCCATAACCATTCCGGTTTCAAATTAATATTTTAAACAAGAGCCTTAAATGTAAAAACTTTTTAATGGTATGCTTTTTTAAAATGTTTTAGGTCGCTGATAATACCGTAGCTTTTTCTCGCTGATAATGCCGTAGTTTTTTTCTCGCCCCGACTTTGTTCCTATCGATAAAAAACAGACAAATACACAGATCAGTCATTCTAAAGTAACTTTAAAGGAGTAGAAGGATAGTAAACTCTACCACAATAGTAAAGATTGTCTCAATTTGTGTAGGCTTATGCTTCTCAACAAGTGTTTTACTTTCTACGCCGCTTCGTCCAATACGTTCATATTTTTGACTTACTGGCATGTTTTGTGTGATATTGAAAAATAAACACGATAGACTAAGAACTTCGACAGATCTTATAAAACTTTAAGAGGTCTAAGAAAGCACAAACATATGGGGATAAAAACAACACCTCGGATTCTTGTCGAGGATAGCAAATGTTTATTGACTCAAACCAACCAAAGAGCATTTGATTAAACACATCGAATCATATCACATTTTAGGTACGGTTTAGTTTGTGTCTCTGAATTTTACTTTGTGACCTAGGTCTAGCTTGAGATCAGCAGATAAAACAAGTAGACAAAGACACATTTTTGGACTGATGACATGGACGGGGATCGAACCCGCACCTTGTTCTTTTTGCAGATTTTAAAAGCCATTTAGTAGAGAAGAGATGAAACCGTCAATAATTTTTCGAGATGTCACGGATACCAAAAAAACGGAATTGCAACATGAGGACTAATATTTTGTTTATCGACTTTCCCTTCTCCCATTTCTTCATTATTTTTTCTTTTATCTTATATCTCTCTCTCTCTCTCTCTCTCTCTCTCTCTATCTATCTATCTATCTATCTCTCTCTCTCTCTCTTTCGCGTTCTTTCGCTCTGTCTCTCTGTCTCTCGTTCTCTCTGCTGGTTTGTCATCTGTATTTTATATTTTTACCCATATCAAATTGATAAAATGAGAAGAAGAAAGAATGAAACAAAATCATGCTCTTTTCACTTCCACTATACAATTCTAATTGATGGGGAGGCTTAAACTCCAAAAGTAAGCTTAAAGTGATTTAGGATGTTGTTATTCTTCACCACAGGCATTGCATATGAAGTTTTCCTTTGCAAGTATAGTTTTCGATAATGTTATTATCTTATGGAAAGATAGCCGAAAATTGTCAAAGTAAAGATTATTGCAATGTATTATACAAAGATGTAGTTTATCTTCCCCTGTTTAAAGCCCTAAAACATAAGTGTTGCAGTGGGTTATACTCACCAGGTGCGCAGCGTTGCCTTCTATGAGAGCATTTTTGGATAAATTTAAACAGCATTAGGAAACCATATGCTTTTATTGGGTGGTGAAGTTCATTTATATCAATAGAGATGAGAGAGAGAGAGAGAGAGAGAGAGAGAGAGAGAGAGAGAGAGAGAGAGAGATGACTGCAACTGAAATGAGAAAGGCACAGCTCTGGCTACATAATTTATGCACACGTGATTACAAACATAAAAATCTTCGTATACGATAATAGGGAAGTACATATTATTATTAAGGTTATAATTATAAGAAGATTATGATGAAATTAAACACGTTTTGCAAGTAATAATAATTATTACGTGGAAATTAAATCGACTCTAAGACTGTCATATATTAATGAATGTTTTAAAGAGCACAAGGGTTAAAAAAGAGAACAGGGAGGAGGAAAAAAAAAAGACATTTGAGGTATTTACATGTATAAGGAGGAAGGCTTCTGGTGGGCACGAAGGAAACAATAGTTGTCTCATTAGAAGTTTAAAGTTATAACGAGTAATAACTTATTGAGGAGATAATGAGTTACTTTATTTTGGGAGGGTTCGTAGTATGCAGAACGACATTCTTGGAACATCGAAGGCGACACATTCGCACAGTAACTCGCTGACACTGACAGTTCCCGCCAATTCCACAATAAATTGCTTTGACTTCGAGTTTTTTTTTAGTACACTATATATCTGTCAGGAACATTCATCCACTGAGCTTACCTGTATCGCCAGAGGGTTTGTCTGTGTCTTTACAGTTGGTCTTGATCGCCTTGCTTACTTTATTCTGATCCAGCTGAGCTGATGGTGTGTCCTCAGTCACAAGTCTTCCATTAGTATCTTTGTCTGTAAATAGGGAAATAGATATAAAACGAGTAATGTTACGTGTATCTTGACACTTGGCTTGGACTGACTAGCAGTATAATTGACCGGCTGAGACGGGAGTCATGGTATCCCCGCCCTTTCTCCTGTGTGGCAGCACATAAAATTGTCAGACGTCCGTCTTGGGGCCCGTCCATAATATAGCCTATATAGTGCTGCTTTTGAACGTTAAACCAACTCAACCCAGCCCTGGACTGAATAGGCAGGCAGCTGCTTCTGAGTTGAGTTGTTTTATTGCCGTCCAATGTCAGTGGCAAGACCATAGCCCTATTGTGGACGGGTCCCTAGAATCAAATCGCAAAAGTTTACGTGCTACCACACAGAGACAGTGCGGCGATACCATTATTACTGTCTCAGCTGGTCGACATATTCTAACACTAATCCAACCAGTAGGGGACGACATTGGTCCAAAAATGTGTTGACTGATCGCCGGTTTCGAACCGTGGACCTCCGATTACCCCACTTGACACTTCTCTCCACCCCGCCCACTCCTTCGGCCTCTGCTTCTGAGAACCCCCTACAAACATGGCCATCAGCAGTCTAGACCCGCCGTGTGGTAGAACTTTAACAGAGTTTTTACTGCACGTTGGCAGGCCTACACTCCCGCAAAATCGCTGTAATTACATTCAATATTATCCTCCCTACCCCTAAAATAAAACACAGGTAAACATTGCTCATTATTTTACTTTGTGAATAACGTGTACAGACGTTACTCATATTTCTGCACCAAGACGCACAAACCAATTATTGTTTGTATGCAGTAATGTATGATGCAAGGTGCTCACTCACCTATAGAAGTAAGAAAGGCGATCCTAGTCTGATTCTCCTCTGGAAGGTGTGAGTTCGAGACCCACGTATCGCCACAAGTCCCAGGTGTTTGCTTATACTTGTATATCATTTGGTCACCCTGGTAAGATCCCAGAGCTTCCAATGCCTTAAAGAAAGAGTTAGAATACCGTTCCGCAATTAGAACAATAAAAATATTGTGAAAACAAAAAAAATTACAAATAAAGAAAACTACGCCCCACCCCCCAAAAAAAACCCCAACAAAAAACAAAAACAAAACAAAAATTATTGTTAGTTTTAAAAATTATCCTCTTACATAAATTTAGTTGGAATCACATATTTTCCTTGAATGACTAGACAAAAGCGTCCCGTAAAAAAATCCTAGGCAATGCATCATTGACAACCAGGTGTCAGAAACACAACACCACCCCAATTACTTTATCAAGACAACCAGTGCCTATAGTAAGATACTCATTATTTTTCGTGCTGTCGTCGTGCTAACACTTGTTGAGTCAAAGAGTTAGGGACGAAGTCCCGCAAATGAATTTTCACCACAGTGAGTTACGAACCGGGCACCTCTACTAGATTGGGAGCCAGTTTACCACTTGCGACAGCTAGACATCAGCCTAAAGGGCAACGGAACAATCAGACATACAAGGGACACAGAAAAGTAAAAAAAAATCGTGATAATTGACGCGATTACCCAAAGCACCTGATGGCAATGAATGGATTATAGAAGATGAAGGACATAATTATTTAGTGACAGGTTCAATGCCATGTTGTGACTCACAACGCAAGAGAAAGACCCCGTGCCTCCTTCCTCCCGGTACATCGATACATAGCCATGCGTCGTGAGGCCCACGCACCAGAACACTTCAGCATCTGAGTAACGAACACAACCGACATTTTACATAAAAAGCATAATCAATTAAAAAAACTTATTTTCTTAGCTAAACAATGGCAGCAAATTAAATGGCAGTTTTATATATATA